>JAULKM010030909.1:0-13668 GCA_032355605.1 Rubia tinctorum | reverse complement strand
TATTAAAATCAGACACATTGCAGAAAGCTACCATAATGTTGCATCTTAATGAACCATGGTTCCACATGGTGCACATTTATACTTTATCCTCTATTGACCTGTGTTGGAACTTTTTATTCCTTTTGAGAGTCTCCCCTCTCCTCTGGCGTCTGATGAATAACCTCACCCCTTTTTGAAGTCGCGGGTATCAGATGCACCCATTCTACCAATACAAACCGCACCTTTTTCTATCCGATGGGCTCCGATTCGAGGCCGATTTTCGGAGACCTTACCTTGAAATCGATGATTTACTATCGGATCTGACCGAATCGCAGGAGCCGTCGTAGTGGGAAACCGATTCCGACATCGATGCGTTAAAATCCCAGCGGTTAAGGCGCCCAGGTCGTTCCACCGACGATGCTTTGTCTGAGCCGGTGCAAGCGCAGGAGGGGTGTCCAGCGACGGATCTCCTTGGTAGAGCTGCTGGAAATCGAGTCTCACCGGTGGTGCATGTTTGCATGCGCTACCTCATTTCCCGATCTGGGTCTGTTTCGAAAGTGGCGCCACTGGTAACCTTTGAGTCGGTGGAAATCGGTCAGAGCAACACGTTGGACGACATCCGGCTATGGGTTGACGGGATTAAAATCCCTAGACCCCCTTCTCCCCCCAAGAAGAGGTATCTGATTCTTCTCATCTTAACTCTTTTTATGGGTTTTCGTTGTTACGTATTGGTTGAATATTGTACTGACTTCATTTTTGTGACATTTTTTATTGCTCCTCAATAGGTTTAAAACATCAACCATTGGAAGGTTGCGTGGAACATTTTTTTGGGATTCTGTGCTTTTGCCTTCAAACAGGTTCTATCTTTCTGTGACTAAAAAGTGTTTGGCCGAGTATGTTAGCTCGGTTATTATTGGTTGGTTGTTAACCTAGATGGCTGGTTATGTAGCTCAATTTTTATCTGCTACCTGTGAACCTATGTGTCCGAGTACGGTAGCTCGATTGTTGACTGTTACCTGTGAACTTATGTGGTGAAATACATGCAAATCGGAATTGTGTGTTGCCTATGAACTAATCGGAAATTGTCTGCTGTCTGTGAACTTATGTGGGTCAGTTGTTGTTTGTTGGTTGTGACCCTATGTTGCTCAGGTTTTTGTGTGTTGCTTGTGACCCTGTGTTGCTCAGGTTGTTGTTTGTTGGTTGTGACCCTATGTTGCTCAGGTTGTTGTTTCTTGGTTTTGACCCAATGTTGCTCAGGTTGTTGTTTGTTGGCTATGCCCCTATGTTGGTCAGACTGTGCCTATGCATCTCATATTTTTTGCGATTCAAAAACATGTTCCAGCACTGAATATTAGGCTTGTTCATTCATACAAGGTTGATTGGTGCTAGAACCTTATATCAAAATCATTTGTGCTGTTAAGCTAGATCTAAAATGTAAGGCCATAGTCTAGGTGTTGCCACATGTGTACTTGATGTGTGTTTCTTTTGTTATGCAACCACGGGTGATGAACCCGTAGGACGACATTTCATGTTGTGATTCAATCGGCTCTAAGGTGGAACTAACTGGATCTCATTTTTATGCAAAATAACATAACATAAAAAGTGTTTTTCACACAAAATGATTTGATGTTGAAGCGTAAACATGGACACTGATTACAACATGTTTACATAATAAACAGAAGCATGCAATACTACCATTTCACAAAATAGCCTAACCTGAAATTTTAAGCTTGCTGCTGGTTGCCATATAGTCTGTCCAGCTCTTTCACAATCTTCCCAATCTTGTCAGTCCTGTTTTAAGTTGCTAAAAAACTCAACACATTCCCTTACTAGACTGATATATGCATCTAGGTCATTTTTTAGCATCCCCAAAAGTGCCATTGAATTTTTTATGTGTGGAAGTGAATACCTGTTGTCTCCCTTGCATTTCATGACCTCAATCATCACAGACTGTAAAGAGATAAAAATCTTATTTATAGTCTCAGCCCTCATCTCCTCGTATGCCTTCTTCACATCCGCTACTAGTTCATCCACAGTCCTACATGCATTTTCCCATTAGAGACTTTGAATTGATCGGAAAAATCCAAGGTCTAGTATATCGAGGTCTAGTGAGTTTGCTGGCTGTGGATCCAACATTATTTGAAACCCATCACTGTTTCCTGCCCTTAGAAAAGCAGCACTCTTACTTGTTGTGTGTGCTGGTGCATTGTTGTGATGTAGGTATATCTTCTTGCTTAACCCGGGTGGCCACTTACGCTTGATTGCTAGTATGATTTCATTGACAAGGCATGCAGTCATGACATCCCTATTGCATTTTTTCTTGGCCTTAGTTTCAATCGTACCCTTAGGTCGATTCTTGCTTTTCCTTTGTGCTGCCACCTGGTAAGTTAGAGGGAATATGTCAATCTTTCCATCGAATATTACATCACCATTTTCAGCAATAATAGGCCTAGCTACAGCACAAATGAACATAACCTTTGGAATGTAACCTTTATGCTGACGGCTTCTGTATAGATTATCTTCTTCAGGTAGTAGGATGTAGTTAACTGATTTTTCGGATAGAAAAAACCACTTTTCATCAAGGTGTATCACATTGTACATGCTTTTTAACTTAAATGTGGTTGAATGCCTTTCGAACCTGAGATGTGAGCATGCATATTCTACTCTTTGCACCTTGTTTTCTTCTCTAAGAAAAGGTTTGATAGCATTGTTGTGTTTGTGGAGTTTACCTTTCTTTATTAGTCGGTGTATTGTGCTTTTGCTAGCATTACATTGAGTTGCTGCCCTACGGAAAGTTTTTCTGAGTGGCAATGGGATAGCCTTGAATTGTTCTTCATCAAATACCTTACTTTCTTTAACCTGGCCTGGTTTTCTGCTTCCCACGTTCACAGGAATCCTGGTGGCAACCTGCTGTTCACGAATGTCCAAATCCATGCCAAAGTCTGCAGGGCGATGCCCCATTTAGCAGCTGCCTCAGCTGCTTTGCCGTATCCTACACGACCATTTTTAGAAGTCACCATCAGGAACTGCGCCACAACATTGCGCTCATCGTCCGTCGGATTCTTCTTCCTCATTTCCCGAAAAAAATTCCCAAAAAATCAGTCCCAACAAAGCTCAATGATGATATGTCTGAGAGCTTGGTGAAATAGGAAGAAAAAATTGAGAAGAAGAAGATGAAGAAATGAGTTCAGAGCTCTTGTACTTATACAATTAATAGGATATTTGTCGGTATTTGTAGAGTAGGTGTAGGCTTTTAGGTTGAAAATACTTGTATTTTCAGTTTTCCTCCTTATTTTCCCTCTTTTTTTATGCATAACGGGTTCTGGAGGGAAGGGTTTTCCGGTAAACCAATTTTAGTATGTGACTTTTTAAAAAAAAATGTTAATCAAGCTGACATCAGCAGCACTGTAGCTGACGTTAGCGCCCTCAACAATTCAGACATCCCCCCACTTGTGCTCCACATCAGCTTTTCTTAAAATTTGGTCCAAAAGCAATTATGCAATTACAGACGGGACGGAGGGAGTATGTGATTATGGAAATATAATTTTTAAGTAAATAGAATAAACTGAAATTTTTGTTTGGATTAAATTAAAAATAAATATGAAATTGTAATATAAAATATTATAAGAATTTATTAGCAAACATAATATTATAAAAATAAAGCTCAAATTTAAAATAATATTCCGAAAATAACATTTGAATAAAATATTTTTAGAGTAAATTTGATGATAGTCCCGTTTAATTATTGTCTATTTTGTAAATAATAGAAATAAAAAATTCTTTTTATAGAAAATGTTGAATGTCTTGTCAGGAATTTGTTTTGCATGTTATACCATTTCATTATACGTAACTGAATATGTAATTTATTATTTTTCACATTTAAAATTTTATTTCTATATGTGTCATATATTTCTCCTATAATTAAGTAATTGTTACGCTCACAATTTTAATTCATATATTACAGATGAGCGCTAACGGCAGACCCCTTGGCAAAGGTCGTAGTATACTTGAAAGGGGAATTAGTGTGTCCGCCAAACAGGTGAGAAGTTGTGTGTCTCTCCAGGAATAGTTGCCAAAATTTATGCAAGATAACGAAGTACATGTTGAGCCAACTTCTCCAACGGCCAGTCATACTTTTGATCATATGGGAACCTGGGATGGTCCGGGTCTCAACATTGTCACTGACACTGGAATGTATTCATCCCAGAAGGAAGGAAACTGGCAGTCATTGTTTCATCCTGGGGATGAAGTACTCACACGTAGTCCGCATGATGGTTGTGGTGTATATCCACAACCAGACGTCGAGGGGGACAAGGTACATCCAATGATCTCCCATATGGCCCAGCTGAGACGGCTTTGTAGATGAAGGTGAACATTCCAGTACCTGGTCGTGGAGGAGGTAGACATACGAACAGGAATAGAGCTAGTCGATTTGCCCAGTCTAGTGGATCGTGCAATGTTTGTGAGGTTGTCACTGATAGGGGTGTTCGGAACAAGAAGAAGCATGTTGCAAATGATTCCTGGCTTATGCGTGGGTCGATGGGTGGTGGCTCGGAGGATGACCTTATCTTACCCAGTTTTGGATGCCATGTCGCACTCGATGTTTGGAAAGGTATAGAGCGGGGTTTGCTAAAATGCCACATGCGTGCAACTCTTTGCAAGCAGTTGGTCACTACTCTCTCAGATTGTAGCGATGTTGTTTAGGACATGATATGTGTGACTGGGCTATCTCACCTTTCCGCAATTATGTTCAAGTACCTTGACATGGCGTTGATATCAGCTTTTGTCAAGAGGTGGCAGCCGGATACGAACTCATTCCACATGTCTTTCGGGGAGATGACTGTCTTGTTGCACGATGTTGAGATGATTCTTAGAATTCCTATTAAGGGTGGCTGTGTTGCTAGTACGATGTCGATGGAGGCCATTCACGAGGGTAGTGCTGAGCTGTTTGGGAAAGACGTGGAGTCCTTCTTGAGAGAAGATTGGAACGGGGGTAATATTGATGGTCAAGCATTGATGGACATGTGTGTAGCGGTGGGTCAGAGCGATAACTACCAATTCATGTGCTACATCCTGACCCCCTTTTTATCCACTCTATTCGTTGATAAGACCGGAACTAAGGTTAGAGCCAACCTGCTCCAGCTAGCTGAGTCGTAATTGTCCTGGGGTTCGGCGATCCTGGCCTATTCGTATTTACAGTTAGAAATTGCCTCCAGATCAGAGGCCTATGGGCTATGTGGATGTTGCACGCAACTGCAATCGTGGATCTACGAGTACTTTCCCATGTTCCATCTGAGACAGAGTGCATCGCCACCTCTTCCTGGGCTAGCCAACCGCTGGCACTCTGGAGAGAGAATGGGGAAGAATACTCAGCGTCTTTTGACCATCAGGCGTCAACTAGATACTTTACAGGCTAATCAAATATGATTTTCATGTGTTATATTTACTGTGAGAATTATAGTTAGATTGGTTTGCATATGACATTTATAATTTTCGGTAACAACTATAGGTAGATTGGATGCCATATGGAAATGACATTTCCAGGGACGGGAAGGAGATGAATCATTACCGCGGCGTGATTCGATACCTCAAAGTAATGGAGGCGTACATGCCCGAGTGGGTGGTGTGCCAGCTCGGTGTCGTGCAGGGAATACCGTACAACATTAGGATTGTGCCTGAACCTTTCGCCAAGCCCGCTGATGCCTCTGGATATTCAGTGACCTACTCAGGGATGATGCAGTTGACTTTATGGGACATGCAGATCACATGGAACTGCGGTCATCTAGGCAAGTTTCCTATTGCCACCGGTCCATCTGAATGCACCATGGATTACGAGGATTGGTTTACGAGGAATGTTGTTGCGGGAGGAACATTCTGATCAGGACCAAACATTTTAAATATTCCGGAGTTATATTACTATGACATTAAAATGAAATGACTTTATAATGTGGGGGGACATACCGTATTGACTTCCTCGCTCTGATGTACCGCGACCCGATGACCTCGAACTATGTCGGCTCGGAGATGGCCCGTAACGCCTACTTACGTGCTCGTGGTAGCTCGGTGACCTCCTTGTAGATCTTGATTGGGGGACCTACTCGCTCGGTCTACCACGTTTCCTCGTAACATTATCCGGCTCTTCAATATCGCAGTTCTCTGGATGCAGATGCTTCTCTATGTAGCTAGAAACTCGACGGAGAATAGATGGGTCATTACAGGCCAGCTCCTTCAACTGACTGTCGAATAATGCTTGGTCCTGATCACCCCTGGAAATATTTTCCATGGATGCAAGTCGTCCAAATATAGGGGGATTCCTTGTTCAATTGTCGTATGTATGGCACAAACACATGGTATTCCGTCCGTCGAATGCAGTACACAACCACAATATGCATAAACCTGTGCTTCGAGTGTTTCCACCCTCCTCAGCTCGGCCTTCAACTTATCCAGACAATATTTAGATACATTGTTGAACAACTTGTGGAAAATAACTGTACGGTGCAATCTACCGATTCACATTCTTGATCTTTCCAAGTTGCCCTTAATCTTAGTAATATGGCTTGCTATCATCAGGTCGACATGCCTCCATAACGTATCCAAGGAACCGGTGGATGTTTGCAACCACCCTTTCAATGACAAGTGTGCGCTTTGAAACGACATATAGTTGTATTCCCAAAATGAAGATATTCATTCGTCCATGCCCCAACAAATTTCTCCTTATGGGGGTTGAGTCATGTTGTCTCAACGTAATTAATAATAGTTTCGCTCGAAGCCCAACCAGCCCTCAAATCAATCAATGCAACTTTGTATGCAACAATGGTAGGGGTATTGGAAACTCGTGACCATACACCACTTTTGAAGGATGCTCTATTCCTCTTACTTCCTGTTAACACAGTAACACGTGCCTCCACATCCTTGTTAATATGCCAAGTACAAAGTAAATGCCAAGTACAAAGTAAATGTTTCAAGTCTGGAAACACTACCTGAATCGGCCTAATCAATTTCAGCTCACGATCTGTGACTACAACCTCAGGGATCGGTCCATCGACAAGCATTATTCTCAGTTCGCGAAGTATCCACTAATAAGTATATGTCGTGTCTTCGGCGAAAATAACAAAGACGATCAGGAAATTCAGGTTACACGGAGACATGCCAACCATCTCAATCAAGGGCATGTTGTATCTATTCATCTTGTACGTTGAATCGATGGCCACGATCCATGGATAAGTCCGGAATGCCACGACATGAGCCAAGAATAAATGGGTCAGAGTACCATCAGGAGTTGCATGGTGGCTAGTAACTTATCTGTTGGAGGTGGCCAGGTGCAAACAATTCTCAGTTGTGTTGCGCCTGCCTCGCCTTTCTCTTCCATAAGCCAATCGCTCATTATATATTTGCCTAATGGTTGGATTCAGGCTTGGAAATGCATGACTAATGCTCATATTGATATGCCTATGACCTGTCTCGGCACCCGTCAATTCTCTTATCATTTCTTTCGCTTCAGCATGGAGACTGCTACCTTTTCTATTCCCCTCAGAGTATACAAAAAACGGGTGGTTGTATGTCCCTCGTTGAGGAACCTTGCACGGTTAAATGTTCCAACCTTCCCCTGTTTTACTCTCTCGCATAACAATCATGAAAGGCCAATAACAATATCTAGTCGACGTTTTACTTCTTCGGACGACATCTGAATCGCCCATATCGACAGCCTTATCATTTCGATCCCGATTGCAAATACAATATATTCTTAGGGGCCCGTTATTTTTTTGTACGACGACATGACAAGTTCAAATCCAACACGAATGGCTGTCTGTTGCAGGTACGAATAATCTTCGATATGACTCGAAAACACATTTGTTGTCGCGAATGCTGAGTAACCATTCTCACATGTAACTGCTCCATATGAGTCATCGTCATCCTTAAATAACAGTATATATCAAATAATTATTTATGTGAACGCAAAAATAATAATGACAAACATAACATTGCCACACTTCATTCTAACAACTAATAAAAAAATATACCTTACTTTTCTTTGAAACTACATGACATCCACCTCCACGTGTTTAAATTAACATAATTCTAACTACTAGTAATGAAATCTACAACCACACTATTCTACAACCACATTTATAACCAATGGTCTATGCATCATTCTAAAAAATAATAACAGACACCTACACATTTTTATGACTTACATAAACAAATATTATTTTATGTGTACCAACGTTTCATGACAATTAGTATAACCACACTAAATTTGGTTATATCATCATTAGTAGAATCATATGTTATATGTTATACTAACCTACCAACAAGTCCGCAAGTATTTCGTATATACTAAAATATATACCAAAATTTCGTATATACCAAAATTTCGTTTCATTTCATACTACGGACCAAGTCATACAAAACCTAAAACAATTTAACTTATTCAAGTGTACATATGTTTACCAGGTTAAGGAAAAAATATATGCCCGACTACTTTACTTTGTTTTATTAATTTTTTCAAAAAAATCCGGCTAGTGAATCTTGCAAAAATATGAACGTTCTAAGTGTTTTTCATAATTTCCAACTCGATTACGACCGACAAATAAGTCACATTCAAACCTAGTTTATTTCCTTCTTTTCGTGCATGTAGCCACAAAGAATTAAATCTAGTTTCTCATTTTCACCTAAATTTCGCACCAAATTTCATTTTCTCATAATTCTTTTCAAACTCAATTTTAAAACTACATACCGTCTACAAATAGACCACGAGTATCACACTTATCCCTAATTAATGTGCTACCGAATTAATTAATGTGTAGGTGTTTCTTAAAAACGACAAGAAACACCTACACATTTTATGATCTCTTTTTATATAATACTAATTTAATTAAGATTTTTTTTTATTTTACGTAAAATTAACATGTTATCAACTCTTAATGATAAAATCTAGAACAATATTAAATTCAACATATGGAGCCATGCATACACAATGAAAAGTTATATAACTACATTTTAAATTATAATAAAATATCATATATATTAATGATGAAATAAAATATAAGCTTATATTTAAACAACTATTGAGTCATAACTTTAATAATTAAATAAAAAAACCTCATAAGACATGGAGTTTTGACCACCCAAATTTAGAGTAATAAGTGTGAAATTTTTTACCCAATCTAAAATTTTACAACCAATTTTATAGACATTTTTGTTGCCATTTTTGGATTAAATGACATTAAATGTTGATGGGTAAGAAAATAGGAAGAGAGAACCGAAAAAGGAGGAAAATGAGAAGGAAATCTGGAATTGAAATGAGAACGGGAAAGAAAGGAGAACCGATAAAAAAGAACCAGAAGAAAAAAGAAATTCGGAGAGGGAAGGGAGGAGAACATGGGAATGGGAGAAGAACCGGAGAGGGGGAGGAGAACCGGGGAAGGAGAATAGAACCGGGGAGGGAGAAGGAGAACGGCGGAAAGCGAGGAGACCGGAGGAAGGGGAAGGAGAACCGGGAGAAGGTAAAGGATAACGGGGGGAGGAGACCGGGGAAGGAGAGGAAACCAGAGAAGGGGAAGGAGATGAGACTGGAGCCGGGGACGGGGAGCGGACGAAAATGCCAGAGAAAGGGGAGGAAGAGGCCGCCGGCCAGCTTCCACAACTACTCCACCATCTACAGCTTCATTATCAGTTTTGATATTAATTACAATTAATTGTTAATAACTATTCAATCACACTATTTATTTGAATATATCAACAAATACATAAGATATTTCATTATTACAAAATACATGGCGTTGTTAAGTAAAATACGGAGCGTGATATAACGATACAGTTTTTATTGATGACATACGTATAATGATTTTGGATGTTAGTTTATTTATAATATTTTTAAATTTTAGTAAAGTTTAAAATTGTAACCATTTATACTTATTCTGAATTAAAGATTGTTGCTATTTTCTAATTCGAATGATTTTTGAAGAGTTGCACATTTTCTAATTCTAATTCGAATGATTTTTTTATTTGACACGCTTTCCTTGTATGACAAGATTCCTTTAATTTCATCCACTCATTCTACCTTTCCCTTTCTAAATTCAACTTCATCCACTCATTTTATTCACCTAAATCAAAGCACTTAAATCTAAGATGTCACATCCAACAAAACGAAACTAGTAGGATAAGATGCAGATACGTCCTACGCCTCTCTCCCCCTTCTTTTCATCCTTCGATCGCAACTCTTTCTTCCCTCTACTTTTCGAATTGCCCCACGATTTCTCCTTCCAACATGGTCTACGACAAGCTAACACATATAATACCCTAAGCTGCTAAGCAACATGTTAGGCATCAAACTTCATGTGTCAATACTTATATGATGTGGAAAATTGTAAAAAGGTATAGTGCATGTGAAATATGATCCAATAAGTAATATTCGGTCCAATTCATATTGCGAGGAAGATGAGTTGTCCGGTGCCTTGGCCAGAATCAAAAGGATTTTCTCATTAATTGTAATCACTGAATGTTTTTTTTCCCAATTATATCCAGGCATTAATTTCTGATTTGTACCACCAATGCAATGAATGATTACGAGCTAGCTTTAACCATATCCATTTTCCAGCTGTATATGGCCACCACAGTCCACAGATGGATACACAGCTCTCATCATTTCCCGTCAACACATGTACATATAAACAAGCTGGAAATAGGGTTAACTATACTTCACTTTTTTAGCACATGCTCCAAACCAAGTAAATTACACATTATGTCTACAATCCGTACTTAAATTCCACCTCTTTCGAAATTGCATTATTATAACCTTTAACTGTCTAATGGATGTGTGATGTTGGTGTAGAGCTCGGGTGAGAGGTTCATCCCACTCTATATGAGTCACGTGCAAGTCTCACCATACCTTTGTGTGAGACACGGTTATTATGAATGAATGAAATTGATGAACACCCCCTTATATGTGTTTGTCTTCTGATACCCAATCAAATACAGTGATTAGCACAATTCAAATCTTTCATAGGATTCTTGCTGATGTAGACATGCACCTCTGTGCTGACTTTAGCATCTTCGTTCCACCACGTCGGGAGCTCTATCTTGCAGGTTCAATGTTCAGTAGCAACATTAGGTCACCGTATTGGTATCCACCCAGCATAAATTGACACGTCCAGTGGGACTCGATTGTCACTAATTGTACACATTTTTCAATGACACCAAATAATGAACCTCCGCGCAAAAGGTCAATCACAAGCGAAATCAAGTTACATTGGAGTAATCGCTCCATGAGGTCTCCAACCCACTACCAACAGCTGATCCGGTGACTAACACAATACAGTACACCAGCATAGTCATGGTCGGAGAAACAACTATATATGTTACTCAGGAGATCGGAGAACTTAGGGATGGACAATAAGTGTCAGCAAACTTCGAAGAGGGGACAGCCCGACAGAATTTTCTCCAGCAGAGAGCAGAAGATTTCAACAGGTCCTTGAGGCCAGACATAATTCTTCCTCTGCGAAAGGAAAGCCTTCTAGTAGTTTGATTTCATGCCAAGAGGATAAAACTGCTAAACTTCGGCAGAAGACTAACGAGTTGGCGATGACTTTCAACCATCACTACAAGAGGAAAGTATGTATATTATGGATAGAACGGACACGATGGCCATCTCAAATTACATGAAGGCATGATCGATGAGAAGTTATATAAGAAGTTTGTTACTGACACTCCGACTGCTGTCCAACAACTGCAAATTATTTTTGGAAAGGTACACCAAAGTTGAAGAAGCCACAAAACAAAAGAGAGACAATGACAAGGTCGACCAGGGATAGTTTCGACAAACATAAAAATGGGTCATATCCACCGCCAAAATCACAAGAAAATTTAATCAGTAATGGTCTTCAAAATTAGGGTTACATTTTTTTTAAGTTAATGCCGATTTTAAGTATAATTTCACTTTTAAAAAACGGGAATCATATATGCAATTACAAAGGAATTATGGATTAACAAACTTTGAAAAATTATGGATTAACAAACTCTGGCTGAGATTGAGAGCGGTAAAACCCCATTGAATGAATCACGCTTAAGCTATTTAAAGCATTAATGACACATGTGCGGGTAGTACTTGTTAGATTTGGATTACTGGGAAATAAAAGTGATTATTACTGCTTGTATTTATGTGCCTTGGAAATTCAGTGCAAAACGACAAACGAAAGTTGGTGATAATGTATGGCCAATCGTGCTAGCGAAACGCACCTATCTCTCTATGCTTAATTTAGACGATTAATTAACCCCAATTCTTTCCTTCTAATTATCATATTAATTATGTTTTCATCATAATTACCACTTGCAGCCCTTCTAATTTGATAGCTTTTCAATAAATTTTGGATACTACAATTGAGATTTGTGACAAATGCTTTCATTAGATTCATATTCGATCTCTACTTTTCGTGATATAATTTGTGGATGCAAGTTATCGATATTAGACAAATAAATATATATTAACAAAAGTTGATTGAAAATTTATAATATTTGAATTGAAAAGGAGAGAGTGTTATAATTTTTGCTTAATCTCTCTTGTATAATAGACACATTCGCATCATAATCAGGATACGAGTGGAAAAGTCTAACATGCAAGATTAGTGAGATTACATCATAAAATCAACCATTAATAAGTGGTGTAACTCACCAAACTTGTATACGGAGTACTTCTTTTGGACCCTTAATACTGTCACCCAATAAAAGGACATAGTGTGTTATGATTTCAGTTTTTTAGTTTTACATTTTTGTAAAAGGGCACTCATAGACTAATTAGAGAAGCAAATTGTTAGAAAAAAGGATAATAAATATTGGCGGGAATGGGTAAAATGGAAAATCTACAGTATTGGCTCCCTTAAGTATAGAAATTGTGTAAGAGGGGCATTAGAAATAATGCATTCCAGTAAGGAAAATATGTCAATTTTAGTGGATCAGAGAGATTAGAAGATAACTAGTCTTTCAACTATCAATTTGGCATATTTATAAATTGATAATAGAATAAATAATTCACCAAACTTTTATACGGGGCAACTAATCAGTTAACTTCCATCATAGGATATATTCCGTGATTATTGTTATTGTTTTACATCGGTGGTTAACAAAGTTACAAGTCAATATATAAAAATTATAAGTCACCCCTATATAGTAGCAATTGGTTTTATTACGAGAACTCATGATTGTAATAACTATACAGTCAATCAAACCTGCTCAAAATAACTGAATAAGTGTTATCATATCTAATGAGATTCTAAGTCTGAAACTTCTAATACTCACTCTGGGTTTTTTAATTGACCCCTTTAAGATGATACAATTTTTTTTGAAAAGTAAAATTAGTGGTGGTGATTATATTGAAATGATAAAAAGTAAATTGAGTTATAGAAAATAATCTAATACTTACCATCCATAAATGGTAAGTGTGGAATATTAGATGACGGAAGAGAGTATTAAGTTTGTTGAATGTGAGTTATTTGCTAAAACGAACTTTCAATACGAATTTAAGAATAAAAAAACATTTGTCTCTTCTATAATGTGACGTAACATACTTCCTCTGTCCTAACCTATTTTGCAGGGCAATCATTATTAGATGTTCAAGAAACATGTTTGACCGTTAATATTTTCACTTACGTATAATTTCGGTAAATAAAAATTTGATATTTAGAAACTACTTGT
>JAULKM010030898.1:0-13668 GCA_032355605.1 Rubia tinctorum | reverse complement strand
GACTTAAATGATCTGCCACTAGGTTCTATGTATCCTTCTTGTCTTGGACCTCCAAGTCAAACTCACCCAAAAGCAAAACCCATTGAATCAACCTTGACTTGGCCTCTTTCTTCGTCATCAAGTGACGAAGAGCTGCATGGTCAGTGTACACAATAACTATTGTACCAAGCAAATAAGATCAAAACTTTTCTATCGAAAATACCACAACATGGAATTCTTTTTCAGTGGTGGAGTAGTTCCTTTAGGCCTCATTAAGAGTCATTGATGCATAGTAAATTTTTTGAGGCATTCTCCCCACTCTTTGACCAAGCACCATTCAGACAGCGTAATCACTTGCATCACACATGATCTCAAAAGGCAAGGACCAATCCAGAGGTTGAATAACAGGGGCCAAAACTAACTTTTACACCAATGAATTGAAAGCCCCTTTGAAACCTTTGTCCACCACATATTACAACTCTTTTTGCAACAAATTTAACAAAGGAGATGCAAGTTTTGAGAAATTTTTGATGAACCTGCGGTAAATCCTGCATGGCCAAGAAATGAAGGCACTTCGTGCACATTAATAGGATGAGGAAAGGTTTTAATTTTGTCTATCTTTGCCTTGTCTACCTCAATACCCTTAGAGGAGACAATGTGGCCTAAGACAATGCTCTGTTCTACCATAAAGTGATATTTCTCAGAATTTAACACAAGATTGGTATCAATGCAATGTTTAAGAACTTGTGCTAAATTTACTAAAAAATTATCAAAGGAATTACCATGAACAGTAAAATTATCTATGAATACTTCAACAAAAAATTTCAACAAATTCTGAGAAAATGCTTACCGTACACCTTTGGAAAGTGCCTGGGCATTACATAGACCGAAAGACATATGATGGTAAGCAAACGTACCAAAGTGAAGGTTGTCTTCTGTTGATCCTCCGGGGTAATGGTAACTTGAAAATACCTCGAATACACATCTAAAAATAAATAATATGACTTGCAAGACTCTCGAGCATTTGATCAATGAACAGTAATCAGAAGTGATCCTTCCGGGTTACCATATTCAACCTCTGATAAACAATGCAAACGTGCTACTCATTTTGGATGCGAGTGGGCACCATTTCACCCTTATCATTTTCGACCATCATCACCCTACTATTCTTTGGCACCACTTGTGATGGAATTACCCATTTTCTATCCGAAATTGGATAAATCATTTCAGCTTGAAACAATTTGAGAATCTCTGCCTTTACCACCTCCATCATTGGTGGATTCAAATTACGTTGAGGTTGTTACACAGGTTTTGAATCATCTTCCAACAAGATTCGGTGCATGCAAGTTGATGGGCTAATAACTTTGATGTTAGGAATGGTCCATCCAATTGTTTCCTTATTCCTCCCCAAAACCTCCATTAACTTATACTCTTGCTCCTTGGTAAGTTTGCTCGAAATAATGACCGATAGTGTTTCCCTATCCCCAAGAAAGTAATACTTAAGGTCACTTGGTAAAGGTTAAAGCTCAATCACCGGGGCATTCTTCATTGATGGTAAGAGTTCTGGTTTCTTGGATTCCTCAAGAGGTTAAGGAAGATGGTTCGAATTCATCTTTGGATGCTCATTCAAGTTCTCGCAACTTTTCTTCAAGTTAGCACTCACATCATATACGTTGCATGCATCATCATTATCACATTGAAGAGAAACTAACAAGGAATCATCACCATTCAATTCAAAAACATCTTGCACCACATCCGATGTTACATCTAAAGCATGGCAAGCATATTCTTCATTAGGATACTTCATAGAGTCATTTATGTTAAACTCTACTTAAATGATCTGCCACCAGGTTCTATGTATCCTTCTTGTCTTGGACCTCCAAGTCAAACTCACCCAAAAGCAAAATCCATCGAATCAACCTTAGCTTTGTCTCTTTATTCGTTATCAAGTGACGAAGAGCAGCATGGTCAGTGTACACAATAACTATTGTACCAAGCAAATAAGATCGAAAATTTTCTATGGATAATACCACAACATGGAATTATTTTTCAGTGGTGGATTAGTTCATTTGGGCCTCATTGAGAGTCATTGATGCATAGTAAATTTTATGAGGCATTCTCTCACTCTTTGACCAAGCACCATTTGGACAACATAATCACTTGCATCACACATGATCTCAAAAGGCAAGGACCAATTCGGAGGTTGAATAACAGGGGCCAAAACTAACTTTTACACCAATGAATTGAAAGCCCCTTTGCAACTTTTGTCCACCACATATTACGCCTCTTTTGGCAACAAATTTCACAAAGGAGATGTAAGTTTCGAGAAATTTTTGATGAACCTGCGGTAAAATCCTGCATGGCCAAGAAAATAAGGCACTTCGTGCACATTAGTAGGATAAGGAAAGGTTTTAATTGTGTCTATCTTTGCTTTGTCTACCTCAATACCCTTCGAGGAGACAATGTGGTCTAAGATAATGCTTTGTTCTACCATAAAGTGACATTTCTCATAATTTAACACAAGATTGGTATCAATGCAATGTTTAAGAACTTGTGCTAAATTTACTAAACAATTATCGAAGGAATTACCATGAACAGTAAAATCATCTATGAATACTTCAACAAATTCTGAGAAAATGCTTACCATACACCTTTGGAAAGTGCCTGGGGCATTACAGAGCCCGAAAGGCATACGCTGGTAAGCAAACGTACCAAAGTGAAGGTTGTCTTCTCTTGGTCCTCTGGGGTAATGGCCACTTTAAAATACCTCGAATACACATCCAAAAATAAATAATGTGGGTGACTTGCGAGCCTCTCGAGCATTTGATCAATGAAAGGTAATCAGAAGTGATCCTTCCGGGTTACCGTATTCAACCTCCGATAATCAATGCAAACGTGCCACTCATTTTGGATGTGAGTGGGCACCATCTCACCGTTATAATTTTCGAACACTGTCACCCCACTCTTATTTGGAACCACTTATGATGGAATTACCCATTTTCTATCCGAAATTGGATAAATCATTTCAGCTTGAAACAATTTGAAAATCTCTGCCTTTGCCACCTCCATCATCGGTGAATTCAAATTAGGTTGAGGTTGTCGCACGGGTTTTAAATCATCTTCGAAAAAGATTCGGTACATGCAAGGTGATGGGCTAATAACTTTGATGTTAGGAATGGTCCATCCAATTTCTTCCTTATTCCTCCCCAAAACCTCCATTAGCTTATACTCTTGCTCCTTGGTAAGTTTGTTCGAAATAATGATTGATAGTGTTTCCCTATCCCCAAGAAAGGAATTCTTAAGGTCACTTGGAAAAGGTTTAAGATCAATCACCGTGGCATTCTTCAATGATGGCAAGAGTTTCGGTTTCTTGGATTCCTTAAGAGGTTATGGAAGATGATTCGAATTCATCTTTGGATACTCATTCAAGTTCTTGAAACTTTTATTCAAGCTAGAATTCACACCATATACATTGCATGCATCATGATTATCACATTCAAGAGAAACTAATAAGGAATCATCACCACTCAATTCAAAAACATCTTGCACCACATCCGCTATAACATCTAAAGCATGTCAAGCATATTCTTCATTAGGATACTTCATGGAGTCATTTATGTTAAACTCTACTTTAATCCCATCCAATTACATGGTGAGGGTACCATTATGCACATCAATCATCATCCTTTAAGTTTTCAAAAATGGCCTCCCAAACAAAATCAGGCCTGTATGTTTATCATTCTCCATGTCAAGGACATAAAAATCCGCGGGAAATATTAAGGAATACATCATAACCAATATATCATCAACAATAACCTTAAGATATGCACTAGAACGATCGGCTAATTAGATCACCACCTCGGTTTTATGCAAAGTAACCAAATTGAGTCTTTCATACAAAGAGTAAGGAATCACATTTATGGATTCACCTAGATCAAGCATGGATTTTACAAAGTGTGTGTTTCCTATCATACAAGGGATGGTGAACATGTCGGGATGGCTACATTTAGGGGGGTAACTTTCTTTGACACAAAGTGAATATATGCTCATTTCCCCCTTTATTTAGCTTGTTTTTGGCTCTTTGCTTTCTATTCATGACACATAAGTCATTAAGAAATTTAGCATAACTAGGATTTTGTTCAATAGCATTCAAAAGGGGAATATTTACCTCACATCTACAAAAAACTTCGTAGATGTCCTTGTTGTCTTCCTTCCTCCGTTTGTCTTTCAAAGCTTCTAGAAATGGTGGTTCTGATACATATGGAGGAATCTCCACCATTTTCACCTTGTTGGAAGAGGGGACAAAGGCTCGGGAATGGATGTTGATTGGTCAATGGTGATTTCCACTTCCTTCTTCTTTCCATTCCTCACTTTTTCATTGGCCGCCTTCTCGACCCCTTCCTCCACTTCATTCTCTAATACTTCAACCATGACGGGTTAATTTTCAACGATTTCATCCTCCCAAGAAGTGCTAACATCCTTACCACTTCTCAAAGTGATAACACTCGCATTTTTTCAAGGGTTAAGCTCCGGTTGAGAAAGATTTTTTCCCAAATCCATTGCCTTTATTAAATTCAATATTTGATCCATAATGATCACTTGAGTGTCTAGGTTTTTGATGCTAGAGTCGGTCTTCTCCTGGTGGTTTTCTGCCTTGTCCACACTTAAGGTCAACTTCCCAATGGCTTGCATGATTTCCTCTTTTGACATCCCTGAACTTTTTTCCTTCATTGTGAGGCTTATCACGGAGCCTTTCGTATTGTGGTTGTGATGTTCTGTATGGTTGTTGAGGAGGATGGTAAGTTTGAACATTTTAGCCTCCTTGTGCACTCCCATATCATAGATTTCGGTGAACTTGACTAGCCGCATTGTGAGGCCAGTTTTGGTAACCTCCGCAACCTTGGTATCCTAGTTTTGGTACCCTTAGCTTCCTTGCCATCCCATTGCACTTACTTCCTCCATATAATCGTCTTGAAAAGTCGAACATATATCCGTTGGATGTGGAGAAAAACAAATCTCACAAGACTTCACATAAGGCTTCGCTCCGGATTTACTCATCAACGCCTTGACCATAGAAGTAGGATTTGACACTTGGTCTTCAAGCTTTCCATGGTTGGAGGAAGCAGTTGCATTGTTATAATTTTACCTCCTCAAATCGGCTCTCGAGCTAAAGTTTCTCCCTCTTTTGCTAGCTCCTCATAAATATCAATAGCTTCCCTAGAGGATTTGGTCCTAAAAGAACCATCACATGCTCCCCTCACTAGCCTTTGATCTTGATCCCTAGCCTTTGTAGAGAAACTTTCGCTTCAATTCAATATATAAAGTAATGCTCCCGGGTGGAAGATAATGGAACCAATCTCTTGTGGCATCTTACAAGGAGAACAAGAAGGCCTTAAACATGTAGAGCTCCTAATTCACTCCTTCGGGAAGCATCCCACTACAAACCATATAGAATCAAGGAGATGCTTGTTAGGATCTTCTTCTTTCCTACCAAGGGGATCTTCAATTCAAAATGGACGTGAGCTGCAACCGCCGGATATGTGATGCACATTGGTTGGTGCTCTAGATTGGGAGCCTTAACCTCCCAAATTGTAATTTGCCTCACCGGGATGTTCCTCCCTTGAAGGGGAGGATGTTGAGGTATTCCCCCCAGAATTTCACCCTCTTGCTCCTTGGGATGATCCATTGAGGTAGAAGATGTAGCAAAATGGTCACTAGGAGGGTTGTTATTCACACTTTCCAACGAAAGCCTCCTATCCCTTCTCAAGTTCAACTCTAACTCGGGGTCGTAGTGTAAGGGTTATTTTGAAGATTATCGAGTATGAATCATACACCAAGAACTCAAAAAATATATCTCCAAGCCAAACAAGGATCAAATAAAAGTCAAATAAAAGTAAACTAACAAATATTGAATCCCAACACATTTTCACACATAATACGCTCAAACATTTAAAAATAAATGCCCTGTCCCCAGCAGCGGTTCCAAAATTTGGGAGGTTATCACCGTACCTCTAAAAGTTACTCTTTTTAATCCGTGAGGTTCTCTTAACTACAACTAAGTAGATAATAGCAATTCGGGGTCGTCCACGAAAACAAGGGATTTTCTTAAGCGTTTGCTCATATAATGGTAAATACTACGCTAGATATAAAGATATGCATATATATAAAAAAGCACATAAAGAGGGGGGTTTTGGAATGATTTTTTTTCTGAGTTATCAAATTAAAGACAAGTTAACTAGCAAACCATGCAAATCTACTAATTAAACAACAATCACTAAAACGAGGTTAAACATAAATTACAGGATCTTGGGGGCAATTCATCTATACTTTCAAGCCTTCTATCTATCATTGAATATATAACCTATTCAACACTTTTACAACTTTTTGTGAAGATAAATCTTCCACCCTTCTTTGATAGTAGTTTACGAAAGTGAATTTGACATCTCTCTCTAAACCTCACTAATGACCCCTTTAGTCATTCAATTCCTAAAGGTATCCCATTAAAGGCATTAAGTACAAACAATCAACAAGCTTGGTAACACTTATAAACACTACACTTTGTCTAAGCATTGAACCAATTCATGCATTTATACAAAATTAGTTGAGAACGTTCAACGTTCATAAACCTCTCTCATTTGCTACACAAAATAAACATGACAAAGAATAAGAAATTAGAACATTTATCTAGCATTCATCAAATCCTCAACAACATTAGAAGCTCTAAATTATGCTCTTGGACTTCATATCAAAAGAAGGGAGAATTAGCCAATTTCTCCAAACCCTAACACATAATCATACAAGAAATTCATATGGTCAAACTTCCAATATCATTAATGGATTAAACAACCCAATTCAAGAACAATAAACACACAATTTCAAAGCATTAAATAGCTTACATAGATCTGCAGACATGGGCTTAGAAGCCTTAATCAATTGCTTCCAAGGTTATGTTTAGCTACTAGAACCCATACTAATTTAAAAGGCAAATAAAACATAAATTCAAGATAAAACTAAGGTGGAAAAGATGGAAAAACTAGGGTTTTACAGTTCAAAATCGGGAGAGAAAAACTGAGAGAAAAAAATAGTGAGAGTACTCTTCGTGACTCACGACTTATTCTTCGCGACTCACGACGGTTGGAGTACTCTACTCTCAAATGTTGTCTTCTTTCTTGGTATAATTGTAGTTGTCTCCTCTTCCCTTCCCGGGGTCTTCAATGTCTTCAAAATGCAGTCTTCATGGTCTTAATATCTTCAAAGATAATCTTCAAAGTCTTCCAATTTTTTCCTCAACACGCAAAATCCCCCTAGAAGAGTAATAAAAGTGTAAAGTCGCTCTTAACAATTCTTAGAGAATTTCAAAGCAAAATGTCATTCCTAGAGTACAAGAGTATACAAAATTGAATCCAAAAAAGTCCCAAAATCATTGTATAAAATGGACACACCATATTGCGAATATTCATCCATGGTAGGATTTCCTTTTTTATTATTACTTTCTTACGTCTGAGTGTTATTCAATAAAATACATTGTTGCAACATGATAAAAACAAAACCCAGTCTTAATTCTTTCTCAATTAGGAATTAGTCTCTTCCAGCAGGTGCTCTTAATTCTTTGAACAACACTTACTTGGATTTCACATAGATTTTTGTTCATTTGAGGTTTCCATTCTACATTCATTACAACTAAAAGTTGGATTTTAATTTTACTAGGTAGGACCAAATATTCCCATCTCTATCCCTCTTATTCGGCCTAAATTAGAAGATCCCAAGAGAAACCCTGCCTTTGATAGTTAAATTTGTAGGATGGGGAGTTTTTCTGCCTAAAGGTACATTCAACCAGCCTTGCTTTCACCAATAAGAACCATATTAAAACATTTGTTGAATCTTAAACTGTATTTGAAGATTCTTCGTTAGTCCTTCGATAAATAGCTTCTTCACAAATGCATCATTCTCTCGCATACCTACCATTCTCATGGTTAGTTCTAGATATTGAAAATATTCATCCACAATGCAATTTAATTGCTTCACATTGCTTAAGTACAAGTGTTTTTTCATCAATTCCATGGTTGGAACATGATACACATGAAACTCGATCTTAAACCTTTCCCAAGTAGGAATCAGTCTCTTCCATCATATGCCCTAAATTCTTTTAAATAGACTTACTTGGATTTTTAGATGGATTGTGGTTGATTTGTGGTAACCATTATATGTTCATTAAGGCCGAAATTTAGAGTTGAATACACCAGAAAATGACCAAAGTAGCCTTTCACTTTCTCTCTTACTAAGCTAAAATTAGAAGATTCTGAGTCAAACCAAGACCTTTGATTTTTAAAACTGTAGGATGGGTTCTTTTTCAGCCAACCTTTCTTTCACCAATAAGCCACTCACTAATGCACAATTTTTTTTAATTTAATCAGTATTTGGACATGCTCTATTATTCCTTTGATATACAAGTTCCTCATAAATGCATTATCCTATCGCATACCAATGGTTCTCTTATTGTTAGTTCGAGTTATTGCGAATTAGGATTTCCTTGCTTCTTACTACTTGCTTACATACGAGTGTTATTCCATTAAGTATGTGATTTGAACAATATAAAAAAAGGCAAGTCTTAATTTTTTTCTCATTTAGCAATTAGTCTTTTCCAGCAGGTGCTCTTGATTCTTTGAACAACATTTACTTGGATTTCATATCATTTTTGTTGATTTGAGGTTGACATTCTCTGTTTATTACAACTAAAATTAGGATTAGAATTCACCAGGTTGGACCAAATCTTCCCATCTATATCCCTCTTACTTGGCCAAAATGAGAAGATCCAATGAGAAACCCTGCCTTTGATTGTTAAAGTTGTAGGATGGGGAGTTTTTCTACCTATAGGTACATTCAAAAAACCTTGATTTCACCAATGATACCTCATAGATACATTATGTTGAAGCTTAAACAATATTTGAAGATTCTTCTCTAGTCCTTCGATAAACAAATTCTGCACAAATGCATTATCCTCTAGTATATCTACCTTTCTCATGGTTAGTTCCAGATATTGCAAATATTCATCCATGGTTCGAATTGATTGCTTCAAAATGCTTCACATTGCTTAAGTACGAGTGTTTTTTCATCAAATACATGGTTGAAACAGGATACAAATGAAGCTCAGTCTTAAACCTTTTCAAGTAGGAATCAGTCTCTTCCATAATATGCTCTAGATCCCTTGAACTACACTTACTTGGACATTCGGATCGATTTTGGTTGAGTTATGGCAGCCAATCCATGTTTATTAAGACAAAAAGTAAGATTTGAATACGTTAGAAATGGACCAAAGCTGCCCTTCACTTTCCCTCTGACTCAGCTGAAGTTAGAACATTCTGAATCAAACCAAGACCTTTGATTGTTAAAGTTGTAGGATGGATTCTTTTTTGGCTTGAAATTACTTTAAACAAACCTTTATTTCAATAATAAATCACTCATTTATGCATTATGCTTAACTTTAATTGGTATTTGGACATACTCCTTTAGTCCATTGATATACAAGTTCCTCAAAAATGCACTATCCTCTAGCATACTAATCCTTCTCTTATGGCTAGTTCATTATATTGTGAATATTAATCCATGGTAGGATTTCCTTGCTTCTTATTACTTGATTACATACAAGTGTTATTCCATCAAGTACGTGGTTGAAACATTATAAAAATAAAGCCCGGTCATAATTCTTTCCCAATTAGCAATTATTCTCTTCCAGCAGGTGTTCTTGATTTTTTAAAATAGAACTTACTTGGATTTCACATATATTTTTGTTGATTTGAGGTTTCCATTTTTCATTGATTACAACTAAAAGTAGTATTTGAATTATATTGGGTAGAACCAAGTTTTCCCATCACAGCCCCTCTTACTTGTCTGAAATAAGAAGATCCGATGTCAAATCATATCCTTTGATTGTCAAAGTTGTCGGATGGGGACCTTTTATTCGTATTGTTATATTCAATGAACCTTGATTTCACCAATAACTCCTTTATTGAAACATTATGCTGAAGCTTAATCAGTATTTGGATATTCTTCTTTAGTCCTTCGATAAACAAGTTCTTTACAAATGCATCATCCTCTCGCATACCTACCCTTCTTATGGTTAGTTCCAAATATTGCAAATATCCATACATAGTGGTATTTCCTTAATTTATATTCCTTAAGTATAAGTTTTGTTTCATCAAGTATGTAGTTGGAACATGACACAAATGAAGCTCTGTCTTAAATCTCTCCCAGGTAGCAATCAGTCCCTTCCGTCATATGCTCTATATTCATAAAAGTACACTTGGATTTTGAATGGTCTGTTGTTGATTTGTGGAAGACATTCTGTGTTCATTAAGACGGAAAGTTAGATTGGAAAATGTTGGAAAATGACCAAAGCTGCCCTTCACTTTCCATCTTACTCAGCCAAAGTTAGAAGTTCCCGAGTCAAACCAAGATCTTTGATTGTTAAGGCTGTAGGATGGGTTCTTTTTTTGCTAGAAGGTACTTTCAACCAATCATTATTTTACCAATAAGTCACTCATTGATACATTAAGTTTAACTTTCATTAGTATTTGGACATTCTCCATAGTCTTTTGAGATACAAGTTCTTCAGAAATGCATTATCCTCTCGCATACCAATCATTCTCTCACGGTTAGTTTGAGATTATCGAATATTAAACCCTGGTATGATGTCCATGTTTCTTATTTCTTACTTACGTAAGAGTGTTATTCCACCAAGTACATGGTTGGAACATGATACAAATAAAGCCAGGTCTTAATTCTTTCCCAAAAAGCAATTAGTCTCTTCCAGCAGGTGCTCTTAATTCTTTGAACAACACTTACTTGGATTTCACATTGATTTTTGTTGACTTGAGGTTTCCATTATTTGTGCATTACAACTAAAATTAGGATTTGACTTCGCTTGGGTAGGACCAAATCTTGCCATCACTGTCTCTTTTACTCGGCCAAAATTAGTAGATCCCAAGTCAAACCTTGGCATTCGATTTTTAATGTTGTAGGATGGGAAGTTTTCTGCCTATAGGTACTTTCAACCGACCTTGATTTCCCCAATAAGTCTCTCATCAAAACATTATGTTGAAGCTTAATCAGTATTTGATGATTCTTTAGTCCTTCGATAAACAGGTTCTTCACAAATGCATCACCCTCTCGCATACCTACCCTTCTCATTGTTACTTCCTGATATTTCAAATATTCATCCATGGTGTGCTTTCCTTGATTCATATTGCTTAAGTTAAAAATTTTTTCCATAAATTACTTGTTTGGAAAAAGATACAAATGAATCTTAGTCTTAAATCTATCCCAAATAGCAATTAGTCTCTTCCATCATATGCTCTAGATTCTTTGAAGTACACAAACTTAGATTTTAGATGGATTCTGTTGATTTGTGGCAGTCCTTCTACTTTCATTGACATTGAAAGTTAGATTTGAATACGTCAGAAAAGAACCAATGCTTCCCTTCACTTTCTCTCTTACTCAGCTGAAGTTAGAAGATCCCGAGTAAAAATAAGATCATTAATTGTTAACATTGTAGGATGGGTTCTTTTTTAGCTTGAAGGTACTTTCAACCAACCTTTCTTTAACCCATAATTCACTCATTAATACATTATTTTTAACCTTAATCGGTATTTGGACATTCCCCATTAGTCTTTTGATATACAAGTTTTCAGAAATGCATTATCCTAACCTATACCAACCCTTCTCTCATGGTTAGTTCAAAATATTGTGAATATTAATCCATGGTAGTTTTGCTTCTTATTGCTTTCTTATGTACGTGTGTTATTCCATCAATTACATAGTTGGAACATGATACAAACAAGGCTGGATCATAATTCTTTCCCAAGTAGCAATTAGTCGCTTCCAGCAGGTGCTCCTGATTCTTTGAACAACACTTACTTGGATTTCACATTATTTTTGTTGATTTGAGGTTTCTATTCTTCATTCAATAAAAATAAAAGTAGGATTTGAATCTACCTAGGTGGGAAAAAAATTCCCATCACTATCCCTCTTAAACTAGAAGATCCCATGTCAAACCCTAACCTTTGATTGTTAAAATTATAGGATGGGGACTTTTTCTGCCTAAATGTACATTCAACCAACCTTGATTTCACCAATAATTCTCTCATTGAAACATTATGTTGAAGCTTAATCAGTATTTGAATATTCTCCTTAAGTACTCCAATAAACAGGATCTTCATAAATGTATCATCCTCTCGCATATCTACCTTTGTCATGGTTAGTTCCTGATATTGAAAATATTCATCCACGGTGCTATTTCCTTGCTTTATATTGCTTAAATACTAGTGTTTTTTTCATCAAGTACATGGTGTGAAAATGATAAAAATGAAGCTTAGGCTTAAGTATTTACCAAGTAGCCAGCAGTCTCTTCCATCATATGCTCTAGATTCTTTGAAGTACACATACTTCGATTTCAGATAGATTGTGGTTGATTTGTGGAAGCCATTCTATGTTTATTAAGACCAAAAATTGGATTTGAATACGTCAAAAAGGACCAAAGATGCCCATCACTTTCCCTCTTACTCAGCTAAAGTTAGAAGATCCCGAGTCAAACCAAGACCTTTGATTGTTAAAGTTGTAGGATGGGTTCTTTTTCGGCTTGAAGGTATTTTTAACCATTCTTTATTTCACCAACAATTCTCTCATTGATACATCATTATGTTTATCCTTCATTGGTATTTGGATATCCTCAATTAGTCCTTTGATATAAAGTTCTTCAGAAATGCATTATTCTATCGCATACCAACCCTTCTCCCATGGTTAGTTTGAGATATTGCGAATATTCATCCATGGTAGGATTTATTTGCTTCATTTAGTTTGATTATGTAATAGTTTTATTCCATTAAGAATGAGGTTGGAACATGAAACAAATAAGGCCCGATCTGCATTCTTTTCCAAGCAAGTGCTCTTGATTCTTTGAACAACACTTACTTGGATTTAATATTGATTTTTGTTGATTTGAGTTTGCCATTATTTTTTCATTACAACTAAAAGTAGGATTTGAATACACGTTGGCTGGACCAAATCTCTCCATCACTGTCCCTCTTACTCGGCCGAAATGAGAAGATCCTATGTCAAAACCTGGCCTTTGATTGTTAAAGTTTTAGGATGGGGACTTTTTCTACCTAAAGGTACATTCAACCAACCTTGTTTTCACCAATAAGTTTCCATTGAAACATTATGTTGAAGCTTAATCAGTATTTGAAGATTCTCCTTTAGTCTTTCAATAAACAGATTATTCATAAATGCATCATCCTCTCGAATATCTACCATTCTCATGGTTAGTTCTAGATATTGCAAATATTGATCCACGTTGAAATTTCCTTGATTTATATTTCTTAAGTATGAGTGTTTTATTATCAATTACATGGTTGCAACATGATACAAACAAAGCTCATAATTCTATCATTCCCAAGTAGCAATCAGTCTCTTCCCTCATATGCTCAAGATTATTTGAAGTACACTTACCTGGATTTCGGATGGATTGTGGTTGATTTTCAGAAGCCATTCAATGTTCATTATGATTGAAATTTGGATTTGAATACATTTGAAAAGGACTAAAGCTACTCTTCACTTTCTGGGAAGTCGTCGCCGTACCTCTCAAAAATACATTTATAAGCCCAATATGCTTACTAAATACAACTAAGTAGATAG
>JAULKM010030887.1:0-13668 GCA_032355605.1 Rubia tinctorum | reverse complement strand
GTACTTAATGCCATTAATGGGATACCTTTAGGCATTGAATGACTAAAGGGGTCATTAGTGAGGTTTAGCGAGAGATGTCGAATTCACTCTTGTAAACTACTATCGAAGAAGGGTAGAAGATTTATCTTCACAACAAGTTGTTAAAGTAGTGAATAGGTTTTGGATTCAATGATGGATAAGAGGTTCGGAAGTAGATATCAATTGCCCCCAAGGCTTTGTCATTTGTTGTTTTTATCCTTTTTATTAGTTTGTTGCATGATTTGCATTGTTATTTAACCTTGCTAGTTATCTTGTCTTTACTTTCATAACTTAGGAAAACCAACCCAAAATCCCCCTCTTTACATGCTTATATATATATATATATATCTATATATCTATATCTAGGCCTATATCCACCCTTATATGCATGAACCCTTAGGAAATTCCCTTTTCTCTGTGGACGACTCTGATTTGCCACTATCAACTCAATTGTATTTAGTAAGCATTTAGGGCTTATAAATTGTATCTTTGAGAGGTACGTCGATGACCTCCCAGTACAACATTGGAAATATATCGATCTTACCTCAGGATATGTGATAAACCTCATGATATTGGTGATGTCACATGTTCATTGGCATGTCAGGGGGTCGGGCATGGACCTAATGGTCCATTCCCCTTAAATACCCATCGTCGCTAATTGTCGTCCTCCACTCGCTAACCAACAGGCATCATGCGACATCGCATTGTAGGATTATATTCATTTTTTAAAAATAGCCATTAGTTCAAAAACCATCAATATTGTTTGGTACAAAGTGTTTGCATTTTCAACCTACTAGTTTACAATAGTAATACGCGTGTCAGGGTTTAAATATTGCCTTTTGGACGGTTATGATTGTTAAAGTCATGTACATTACTTACCGTTGTTTTTATAGGCCAAAGCCCATGATGATGTAGTGATTACGAACTTCTTTCCTTATACGACCACAAAGAGCTCCCTTGAATAAGTGAGTTCTAAAGATGGATGAAAGTTTGACAATAACTTGTTCAATGACCAAGCTTGCTGAAGGTTGGTGATTGTGTTGGCTATTCTTGTTCTAGGCATCACTAATTTAGGTATTTTAGCAAAATAGGTCTTCCTGTTTGAATGTAGAAATGGCCTTTGAGATTTGACTAGTGTAGGTTAGACACTAGCCGGTTCCACTGCTAAGATTGTTGGAAGCCAACAGAGTATCTGATGTTGTTCTGGGCCTAACAAAATCAACTCTTTAAATTAAACAATGGTTTAGGGTCTAATTTTCTTTCAATACACTGTTGTGATGCTAATATGGTATAAGGAAAGACATTATAGCCAATATCACACGAGTACTACATGTATTGGGGTCATAGATCACGAAGAGTTTTACTATATACCCAACGAACTACAAACATCATTACACGTGTGAGAGAATGTTTTACTATTGCCCGTCTGATGGTTCAGTTTAGCCGTGTCTATTCGTAACTGATGTCATCTGATGGCTTATTGTATCCATTTCAAGTAATTTCTTCTTATTTTCATTATAGGAGGACGATTAGTCAATTCTTCTACTAGAATCAATTTTTGAGCGCTGCCCTATCGTAAGTCCTAATAACATCTCTACTTATATAAGCAGGGCAATCCTTTTCCTAATAAAATCTCTACTTATATAAGCAGAGCAATCCTTTTCAACCCATAATTAGTGAAGCATCTTACACAAGTACATGTTTCACCAGCACATGTTTGATTAGGCAGAATTATGAGGCCTACCAAGTTACGTGGCTCTTTACCATAGACAGGAAATGCTACATCTATCTTCTTCCAATGATCACCATCCGCCGGAAGGCTAATGACTTCAGGATCAACCATTCTCCGATTTGCATACCAACTCAATTTTTTTGTATCCTTAGGATTTTGAAACAATCGTCTCAACTGAGGAATGATAGATAGATACCATACAACCTTGACAAGAACCTTCTTCGGTCGCCGACTACCAATTTCTCCATAAACCTTCACCTCCTTCATTTTGAACCTGTCCGCATTTTATTTCAGGCATACTTTCCACATTTAAGTGATGGCCCCCATACAAGATACAATCGTTCTAAAAGGCATGAATATTTTCATAATCCATACCAATCGGAAATAGTAAGTTCTTCGCCTAATGTATCGTTTTCGGTATTCTATTGGCAACCGGAAGCATTTCTTTCAACATTTTCAACAAAGCGGAGAAACCAACATCACTATAGGAATACTTAGATTTCACGTTTATCAACTGCATCATATCCTTCAATACTGTCATTCTTTCAGAGCATCGATCGTATAAAAGGGTTTCATTATGTTCGTGCAAGTCTGAAAGTCTGTTAGGATTGCCACTGTAGTTCTTGACAATCTCTTCAACCAATTCATCCATCATATCATCCTGCTCGGGCTGATCTACTTCATTTCTAGTATGATCATCCACTTTCTCCCCATGCCAGAACCAAATTTTGTATGATGGATCAAAACCATATAAACAAGTCATCCTTAAAACCAATAGCATATTCATGAATAGCAGTGTTCCGACACTTCTTGCAAGGACAATACACATATGACAAATTCTCCTTTGCGGCATTGGTGAATGCGTATATAATTAACTTATTTACAAAAAATTGATATTCCTCACTTGTTCGGTCTTCGTCAAAACCATGGGTTTTATCCATGGACATTTCTATATATTACAACAATATAAGTACACATTGTTAAGTATCATAGCTTGGGAAAAAGTATATACACTTAAATTCATTCAATACATGGATTCATAAGATATGCATATTTATTAGAGTAACATATATATATATATGTGTATATATGTGTGTGTATATATATGTATATTTACGTGTTTCAATGAAAACCTTCATTATAATGCTCCTATAACATCCACCATATATAATTATGCAATTCCTACATTCAATCAACCCATACTTAAATACATCCTCTCATATCAATTGAACTAGCCTAGAACCCAAATTTGAAGATGAAAATACAAATTTAGGAATGGAATACTTACTTGCTACTTGAATGGAGAGCTAAATCACAACCCACATTCCTATATTGCCCACCATCAACAAAGAGGAATTGGATATTATAAATCCACCTTGAATGTCGAAGAAGATTTTGGGATTTATGTTTGACTTTGGTCATAGGATTCACACATACTTAACAAATCCCGACAGAAGTGATGTCGCTTCTCATAGTTGTGATACATTTGATGAAACCGAATAGTCATGCGGAGTCGACAATCTCATGAATGACTAGTTCTTCTTTGACAGACACATATTACCACTACTAGAGACAACACATATTACCTTGGTTCTACAGGGTTTTTACCTCGGTTTTCAGCCAGGAAAAAACTGAGGTAAATGTAGCTGTAGTAAAAAGTGTATTTTTACCCTCGGTTCATAACCGAGGTAAAAAATATCGTTTGCCTCAATTTTCTGAGCGACGTCGGCAGGAATTATATTTAACGTCGTTTATTTAATTATGCCCAATGATAGGATACCATATTTGCGACGTCGTCTAACACGACATTGGAAAATTAGACAAGCGACGTCGACCAAACAAACAAGACACGTGATGTGAGATGAAATTCTGCGACGTCAGTCCAGTTAATGTCATTGTATAGATAGAGACATCGCGCGCTGCGGAGCACCCGTGATATGTGAATGCTGACATGGAAAGGTGAATAATACCATGTTGTTTTGCAAAGTTAATGTTGGCAAAAATTTCCACATCGGTCCTACATGCGACATTGCTTATGTGTCGCATGATCAGAGATGTGTGCAACGTCCTGGAATGATCATGTGGAGAACTCTTTTTTCCATTATCATAATAATTACTATTTGCTTAAACAAAGAATCGTTCGTCGATAACCATTACATGTTCTTTAGTATAGAATTACTCTTAAAATGGTTAAACATCATACATCATAAAACTTTCAATTTTTATTCAATGCATGTGGGAAAATTAACAATGACATGTTCAAATCCACAAAATTATAACATATATTATAAATACACGTTACAATATATATTAATACATAAGGTTTTTATTAAATTTAAACATTAACTTTATTAAACCTCTATACTGGCTAAGTTGTAATACATTGACACTGTCAGACTGTCAGAGCTTCTAGTGAAATGATAAGTCATCCATCTACAGTCCATTGTCCAAAAAAGAAACGCTGTCATCTCTAGTCAAACATATAATAACCGAGAGTAACAAAAAAATCCTCTTATTCCACATAGTTATCCATAATTCTTCCAACTAACCGCTTGTGTACTTATAAGTAATCATCTACAATTTACTCTAGACCACGTACTAGCGCTTTCTAAAATATAATGGACTGAATTTTATTTTATTTTTCCATAAAGAAACCAAGAATCAGAAATTTCATGTGATTCTATGTGGTGGAAATTATCGCTACCATATCGCTAATCTGGGTATTGATGGAAATACTAATACAAATGATGGATGATTACCTTGGATTGCATCCCTCTAAGACCGTACGCATAAGCTCCATAACAAACATTTGACCATACTGTCGGGTGCAGAGTTATAACACATTAAACATGGAAGAAAGTTTGGGCCATAGTTTAATTTTTTGCAAAGTACGTTCATATATTGCATTTGAATTATTTGGGCCCGTTCCATTGACCCGTTTGTCCGTAAATCAAAACATCTTGGACCTGACAATGTGAATTAGAAATGGGTATCTCCAAATTTGCATTTTCACTTTTCCCACATTCGTGGAAGGACCTAAGTGAAAAAAATTAAATAGTTCACCCTTAGTCCCAACTGAGATCCCAAACCTTTGTCATCCTAAGTAAACCTTATAATCCCCAAAAATGATTAAATAAACACACATGATCCCATGGAGACTTCCCAGCAAAGATCTAATATTAATATAAATGATGGACGAATACCCTGATTCGTTGATGACTCTAACGGAATGACATGATTTTGAAAATGACGTACTAATACTTCAGTTTGTTGATGCCCTGAATTTGAAAATTTTAATCTACAATTTTACATTTCACCCTGTCCCACCCTCTTGGAGGGACCAATGTGTAAAAACCAATAAGTTTACCAGTTGTGGTAAAATCTATTACGATCGAACCGGACATTAGTATAGTTCGTGGACAATTATAAAAATTTAAGTAAGTATTTGTAATACATTACAAAGCATTATTAACGTCAATTATTTTTTTTTGCTTCAAACGGGGGCCCAATTGCTACATTAGTGGGCTAAAATGGTGAGGCTCAAGATCAGACTGCCGACGTCGATTATAAGGTGGCTCTTCCATCGGTTGGATCGATTAAGGTGTGACGTCATAGTAGATGAGCGGGTTTATGAAGGAACTTTTTTAAAAACCTTTTCAAAGACTTTAGATTTGTTTCAATTTATTTTTTCCATAGACATTGTTATTTATAGGTTTTGGGTTTTCTCCCTAATTCTAGAACTCTCAATTGATGAAAGAGGGGGGGTGTTTCTCGGATGATGACGGAAGAATCTAGCCTACCTTCTAGAAGGCTCCTAGCATTTACTATGGTTGTTGGGGAGATGAAAGAGCATTCTAGAACTTTCTTGGTTCACCTATAAATAGAGGCGTTGGAGAGGAGTTAAGCATTCAATCTCATCCAGTCTAATCCACAGCCATTTCATTCCTTTAGGTGTCACACTTTCTTCATTTTTCATCTTTCACCTTGATCACAAAAAGAATGAAAGATGAATTTTCCTTTCAATATGTTGTGTGAATTATGTGTTCTATGTTGTTTATTTCTAATTGTTCCTATGGATTAGGGTTCTAGGGTTTACATGTTTCATTTCCACCCCCATTTTAAGCAAAGTCGCTTGGAAGTCGTTCACACTTCACCCTATGAAATAGTATGTGCAACGTCACAAATTCATATTCAAATACAACATCGTAGTAATCTTGTTCAAATAATCGGTTAAATAGACAAATATGCGACGTTGCATGTACATTTTGACTGAAATGGTTAATTGATCCGGTTTCAATCAGACCACTTTCTATCTATCATAATAAATTTTACCCATGACTATGATTTCCAAGAATCATAATCATCAAGTAAACATGGTGTGTTTAAAAGTAAGTGTTTAAAATGTGAAGATTTTGCAGTATATGAGCACCAATTAAACATGGTGTGTTTAACTTGGTGTGTTTAACATTAAAATATAGTCAATGTTAAATACATATTTTAAATATAGTTGTACACACCATATTTCCCTGGTGTTTAAAAACTGCATAATTTTGATATTTTAAATAGGTTTTTTCGACAAATTGTACTATGCACAAACTTAATGTGCGATATTTTGTTCAGAAAAGTCATGTACCAATTTAGGAAAGGCCTATTTTATGTTTGGAATGTAAAATATTTAAAATTATAATTTAATTATTACCAATTTCACTGACCAAATGCAGATTCGTAGCGATTCAAATCAGTACTGTGTACGGACTTCATTCAGCGATATCATACCGCATTTTGTATGTACATTAACCCCAAATTAGTTTCAGTGAGCAAGTTCCTTCATGGAGAGAACTTGAACATTGGGGACATGCTCTACTTCGAGATGGTTGATGGTTCTATGCTTATATTTTTCAATGTCATCATCCTACCCTATTAGTACTTAGAATTTGTAACAAATTATGACAAACACCAGTAACATTAAGACTATTTTGTTGAATCTATTGTGATGTTTATACAATTTCATCTTGAATCTATTGTTCGAATGTTATTTTTATGTTATTGAATCATTAATATTTAACCTACCATAGGTAACCAAATTGTATGTTAAGATCATACATTAAACTATAACAGGCTTGTGTGTAATGATTAAATTTTTCAACCATTCGCAAAATAGAAAATATTTGTATTCACTAATCTTTTTTAATATATTCAAATTGTCCACCGCTAATTCCTTTGGAGGTGGACTGAAATGGTTCACACAACCGAAATATATTATGTTGTCATTTGTTTTGTATTTTAGGGATGAAATTATTCGTATTGATCCTTGGAGGCCTCATTTGTTATGCTAGAGGGCTTACAAATTTTGGCCCACTAACGTATGAGACGTTGCTACCCATGTCGGTCACCTCTCAATGTAAGCAACGCACATGCGACATCGCACTAGCTGAGGTGAACAACACAAGGTCCCAAAACGACATTGTCTCGAAATGGCTATAAATAAAGGGTCTCCCAGAATTAGTTTAAGCTTCTAATATCCAAGTTACCCGGGAATGCCAAGAGTCTCTCCAACCCTTTCCTCTTCTCCTTCGACAAAGGTATGAATTTTTACTAATCTAGTGCCTAAATTATTGTAACAGTTACATCACCTTGTTTAATATATGCTTTTTGTATGGGTTGTGTTTTTCGTTTTCTTGTTCTTACCCAGTTTTATTAGGGTGTTAAGTTATCTTATGTAAACCTAAGTTTTGTGATAGATTTGTTAGGCTTTGTTTTAGGTTGTTTTTGTATAATTTTGTCTTTGTAATGTATTATTTTCCCTGGATTATGTGATTTCCCTAGTAGCTGCATGTGATTCATACAAAGTCGGTCTCCAGTTGCAAGCCAGTTGGTTTATGCGAATGGTGTACAACGTCGTATATTCTTATTAAAAGTTAAGAATAAGATGTTGCAAGCAACTCAATTTCTCCATCAGTCATACCGATGTCCTAATGACATTGTATTTAGACATATAACATTACATTACATTTCTTTCTGCGACCTTGTTTCTGCATCGGTCATTATATCGGCCAAGATGACTAACCGTCGATGTCGCTTGTACATGTCGACTTAACCACTAGTTCAGAACGATATGTTCCTGTGACACACGGCCAATGTCGCGCATTGTTTTCCTAAGGTTATAATTTCCTTAACATTGACAATATATATGCAATTAAAATGGTTGTGAAGGATCCTCTAATCGCTCCTTATTCTAGGTATTTTTACCATTCTGCATATATATATATATATATTCTAATACATACATACACCTAACTATCAAAATTAATTATTATTTTTCCAATACAGTTATCCGCACAACAAAGAAACCACAAACCAGTGGTGTTCGAGCTTGAAAACCATATAATAGCAGAGGATAGCCCGCATTTCCACTGCACTTTGAAGCAGCAGAACTTTGGGAAAAACCCAACTTTTGTAAGGACTAAAACAATCCAAGGAATAAAAGCAAAAAATTATTTGATTTTCAAATAATACTATTTATTTTTAATTGCATATATGTACACACACATATATATATTCTTAATTATTTTTTACCCAAATTAATAAATCTTGAGGGAAAATTGTACCACTTCTCCCTAATGAAGACCCACGTTGTGCTTAGGTTCTACGGAAAAGAGTGGCGCATGAACTACTCGGGGCAAGGGAAGATCAAGACTTATACTCAAAGGGTTTCTCTGAGTTCCTTTCCGGAAACAACCAGAAGATTGGGAACACCTTGTTCTTTGAGGTGATAGAAGTTGGGGGGCTTATTGTCTTCATGGTTATCATCATGCTCGGGGATTGAGTTTATTGTAATTTCTATTATAATATTGGAACTAAGAAAATTATTAGTAGCATTCAAATTTTATTGTAGTAATTTTTAAGGATTTATAAGGATATTTTAATGATTAATGTTTTTCTAATAATTTCACTACCTAATTTAAACAATATGTAATTGACTATATGTGCGATTTGATCAGTACATGATTTTTAAAACCATTTCTAACCGTACCATTGAAAACCATTTCCTACAATGTTTTAATTCAAAAGCATTCAACGAATGCTTTCGTAGACCACCTTACTTCCAAGCCCACAAGATACCAACCAATAAAAAAGATTCTCCACAAGCCAGAAGCATTATGTCTGTTGACAAAATGGGCCATCAAGCTAGGGGAACACGAAATTATATTCACTCCAAGGATTTCAATCAAGGCACAAGTACTAGTAAGTTTCTTAACAGATATGGAAGATGAGATACATCAAAATTTTGCAGTGAAAGATAAGTCAATCAATCAAAAAGGAAAACAGAAATGAAATTAATGTGATTGGACATTGTTCGTAGATGGAGTATCATTTAAGGAAGGAAGTGGAGCAGGGATCCTGATGATCAACCCAAAAGAAGAAGAGAAAAAAATTGTACTCCGATTTAAGTTATCTTTAACAAACAACAAAGCAGAGTATGAAGCACTTATTGAAGGACTCGACATGGTCTTAAGAATAGGAATATAGTGCATCCACGTCCATAGTGAATCATAGATCATCATCCAGTAGGTGATCAATGATTATTTAGTCAAGTATTTAAACAAGACAAAACAACTCTTCCGCAAGTTTGCAGACTTTAAGATCATGCATATACCTCGCTCAGAAAAAACAAAGGCGGATATAATCTAATAATTAGAAACTTTGGGATTCAATTCACTTTAGAACAAAAAAGATGTCTTGGGTGAATTGATCCCAACACGTAGTACAAAATCTATAACAGTAGCACAATTGCAAGAGAATGATAAAGGCTGGATGAACCCTTTCATATAGTTTCTCCAGAATTGCTATTTTCCCAATGATAGGGTAAAAGCCAGAAGATAGAGCTCAAGGCACCCACATACAGCTACTCAAATAATATCTTGTGCAAGAAAGGCTACCCTACGCCATGGCTACGGTGTGTCAGGTTTTGGAAGCAGCATTTATCATTAGGGATATGCAAGAAGGTTAGTGTTGATCGCACTAAAGAGCGGGAACACTGGGAACGAAAATATTAATAGAAGGATATTATTAGCAAACGATGTTCAAGGATATGCACATATTTTTCTTGAAGTACAACAAATTTTGGAAAGATGCTACAGTTTAACGAAAACCACAGTTTGAGATAACAGGGGTAAATAGTGCTTATCCATTCAAAAAATGGGGAATAGACATCGTGGGACAGTTCCCACCAAGATCGGGCGGCACAAAGTTCCTCATAACTGCACTAGATTACTTCACTAAGTGGGTGGAAACAAAATCGATCAATAGGAAACACCCAAAGCAGCTATCTTATTTGTCTGGAAAAATATAGGATGTCACTTTGGCATACCTAAGATAATCATCCTTGACAATGGAACACAGTTTTTGAGTATAGCATTCAAAGAAGGGTGAAATGATAAAGGCATAACCCACAATTTTACCACTTTAACACACTCTTAAGCTAACGGTCAAGTCGAGGTTAAATGCCAGACCATTACCCAAGGAATCCAAAAATTCCTGGAAGGAAAACAAACAAGCTTAATAGAGGAATTGCCTACGTTTTCATGGTCATATCTGACAACACTTGAGGACACATATATCAGAGTTGCCCTTTAGTTTGATTTATGACCAAGAAGCAGTCATACTGGTAGAAGTAGGAATCCCTAGCCCCAGAGAAGCGAGATATAATGAATCAGAAAGCAAGGATGTAACATGGGTGAACTTGGACATTATTGAGGAAAGTCGCCAAACTTCAAGCATCAGAGAGGTTGGGTATAAGAAATAGATTTCAAACCCATAAAATGATAGGGTTCGAGCAATAACCTTTAAAGTGGAAGACTTAGCCCTAAGGGAAAATGAAGTTGGCTTGGAAAAAAGACAGGTAAGCTCTGTGACTCGTACCCTACATGGTCGTTATCTTGAGAGAATTAATCAAATTACCCATTGGAACGTTCAAAAATATAAATTTGTACATGTTTCTCCCGTACTCAATGCTAATACAACAAAGTAGCTAGTGGAAAGTTTGGGGTCATCCACAGAGATACTAGTATTTAAAGGCTGACCGAACACAACCCACAATATGGTATCACCCCAATTGTGTGTTGGGAATAGCAAGTACTAAAAAAATAATTGGGAGGGGGGGGGGGGTTGTGTATTGACAAATATAAAAATGAGAAAAAAAGCAAAGTAACATATGAATTAACTTGTCTTGCGAGTCTTTGCCAAACATGACCGTTGACCTGAACCTCGTGGGGCTGTAATCTTGTAGGAAAATTACCCACGGAGTGCAAAATGATCAAAGATAGAATTCCGTTCTCACTACTAATTATTATTGGGCATAGCTAGTGGCATGTTTGGGGGTCATCCATAAAGATAATGGAATTTGAGGGTTAGCTTTACACACCCCATAATCGAGCGTCACTCCAATTGGGTGCTGGGACATTCTAATGCTTAAGAACAGATATTTGGGGGGAGAGTGTTTCTAACAAACTACAGAGCATGCAAGAAAAGAGATTAAAACTATAATTAACTAGTCTTAGGGGTATTTGTGTAACATGACCGATTAATGACTTTGATCCTAGATTCTATTATGTGTAATAAATATATACCTATCTCATGAATATGTCACATAGTGTGGATGATGGGCGGGAATCCCAATGTTTGTCACACAAAGGTTCTTCTCCCCTTAAGAACCAACTCACCGCCTCTGTAATTAGGGAATGTGTATCGATTGCCTTTTCAGATTCACTCATCATTCCCGTAATCTCACTCTTAATTCTAATGAGCCCCCTCTTAAAGTATTGCATCCTTACGTAGGTCGCAACCGTTAGATATGAGAGTAAGGAAAATACGTTCATCACTCCACTATGGAAACCAACCCTAGCCTAGAGAGGCAAAGGAATTGGCATCTCATGATGAATCTATGGTTTCCATGACCCTAGTCACTACAAATTAGAATTCTTATCTATTGGTTTCTCCTCGTTAGGAATTGGTCTAGAGCCCTTACTATGAAATCACTCACGTAACTAGCCAATTAGAATTAGAGTCGAACGATAAAGTTGGTACTCTCTAGGTAGCATGAATGAACTCATCTCCCGGTACTCTTAAGCCTACAATAGCCCTAATCTAACACTCCTAAGATAGCATTTTATCCTAGCATGATATTATACTATGCATGAATCTATAGATGCATCATAAAGCATAACATGACATAAATATTACATGAATTTAAACTACAAGTCAAGCACAAATATTCATAGGATATAAATAGATAGGGTAATCTAGAATCTCACAAAGTCAAAATCATATCATGAATAAAAATATCACCCTAAAAAATAAACTACTCTACTACTACTATTATATCCATGGCACTCATTTAATTAAATTCCATGAATCTAAGAACTAAAAGAAGGAAAAATAAGAATAATCTAAGAGGATGGAAAAGAAGGAGAATCCTAGAGGATGGCTAAGGATTCAACATTGGCAAAGGATGAATACACACTCCCTATGATGGAAAAAAATCATAAAGGTAAGGGTGAAACTTTGTGAAGATCTCTCCACAAAGATGTCAACGTAGGTGGGGTCGCGGATGGGGACTCTGGAGACCCAATTGTAAGCTTGTTTTAAGTAGAACGCAAGAAAAATAAGCCATGAGGACAAAAATAAATATAAAGTGTTTTTCTTGTTTTTGTATCAATGTTTTTGTTAGTAGGATTTTGCATGTGTTTGTTTGTGTGATAAGGGATTTTGTGTGGAATAATTTTCATTTTTGGGTCAAAAGATCCATCCTCATGTTTGTGTTTAGAAAGAAATAAGATTTTGGTGAAAAAGTGTTTAAAAATATGAAGCTTCAAGGGAGGCATGTGTCGTGTAAAACACATGCCTCGTGTAAGATTACATGGCACGAGGCCTTCATCTGGCATGGGTCATGCCTACGCCTCGTGCCATTATAAAAATAGGCAAAAATGCAAAAAAAAATTAGATTTAAATGTCTGCATTCCGGCCCCGTATTTTGGCAGATTTCTTCCTCCCTAAGAGTTTAATGTCATTGAACTACACTGAGCAAATACATCTTTCCTTTGGTTTTAACTAATAGCAACTTTTACTCCAAAAGGTTGCCTTTTTTACCAAAACAATTCTACTCCTTTTTACCTCTCTCCTAAGTGAAACATTTTTAGAAGGTCTTTGATACTCTAAATCTGAAGTCAGCGTATTTCTTCTCATCCATAAAGGCCATTTAACCCACTATAAGCACCCCAAAATTATACATCCTCACCTCATAATTTAAAAATTTTAAAAAAAGTGAGCAACCTCTCTCTAGATAAAAACATTCCTTGCTTTTCTTGTGTGATTTTCCGCCCTTAATCTCCAATTTCGGGTGAGTTTCTGAATTTTGTGCTTCCTTCTTTTCTTTAGCATAATTATGTTTATGCAGGAAGCATCAATTCAATTTTTTTGTTTTGAGGAAGTATATGGCTTATATACATGTTTATTGTGTCAAAATAAGTGTGTGTGTGTGTGGGGGGGGGGGGGGGGGGGTGGGGGGGGGCGGGCGTTAATGATCTATGTGTAGAGCTGATATGATTTGCCAGTTGTTAGTTTCTTATGAGGAATGGTTCTTGTTGGATGATTTTTTATTCATATTACCTTGTATTGTTGCGATTACCATCTCTTTCTTATCTTGATACAATGGATGCTAAAACGAATAGGCCAAAGAAAGAAACAATCTCCTTGAGTGAGAAAGGAAAGAAGTCGGCAAATGTTGGAAGATAAGAGTCATGGGAGGTCGTCGCTGTACCTCTCAAAGATACAATTTATAATCCAAAATGCTTACTAAATACAACTAAGTAGATAGTTTGGCAAGTCGGGGTCGTCCACAGAGAAGAGGGATATTTCTA
>JAULKM010030876.1:0-13668 GCA_032355605.1 Rubia tinctorum | reverse complement strand
AAGAATCAACAAGCTTGGTAACACTTATAAACACTACACCGTGTCTAAGCATTGAACCAATTTATGCATTTACACAAGATTAGTCAAGAATGTTAAAGTTCATAGACCTCTCGTATTAGCTACACAAAAAAACATGACAAAGAGTTCGACATCATCATATTCATCTAGCAATTATCAAACCATCAACCCTATTAGAAGCTCTAATTCATGCTCTTGGATTCCATATCAAAAGAGGGTAAAATTAGCTACTTTCTCCCAACCCTAACAAGCAATCATAATTAAGCAATTCATATTATATAACTTCCAAAAACATTAATGAATTCAACAATCAACATTCAAAGCACAATAAATGCACAATAGTAAAAGCATTAAGTAGCTCATAAAGAGTTCCCAAGACATGGACTTGGAAGGCTTAATCAATTGCTCCCAAGACTAAAACTAGCCTAGATAATCAAAAACCATAACATAGAAAAAATATATACAAAGAAACAAGAAGATATTGAAGAATATGATGAAAAACTAGGGTTTTGAAGCTCTCAAGTTAGGCCAAGAGAGCTAAGGAATGAGTAGATGAAGTGCTATTTAGAGTACAAGAAAAAAGGGAGTAAAAAGCATGTTGTAGGGTGATTTTCACAACCCACAATGCCTTCCTCACAACTCGTGATGCTACAGTGTCAAAAAATCAGCTTCCACTAAATCCTTATTTGAAAGTCGCGACACAAATTTGTGAGTCACAACAGAATCAGTCCAATTTTGTTTTGCTTCCTCCGGGTTAACCGTTGGTCCTTTTTGGGCGTTCTTGTAATCATTTTCATATTAATCAAGAAGAAAAATCCAATGGTACCACCCTTGGAGGCTGGTTCATCTCATATCATTCTAAAAACTCTGCTTCAAAACTTAGATTATTCTTCACCCCTTTACTTTGCTCTCATTCTTCATTTTATCTTCAACCACTTTGTAAGTGGCCTTACTTCTTCTACCATTCTTGTGAATGACCTTCTTCAATCTGCTACCATCCATGAGAATGGCCTTCTGCATGATAGTCTCCAAATAAGCTCACAAAACATATATGAATTTACCAAATCATAAAGGTAGAACACATTAGACACCACATACTTACAAAGTAGGAAAATGAGGTAAAATAACCACACAAGGTGATTATAACCCCCTATTTTGTAAAACACCTAATAATTTAACTAACCACCAACAAAACAAGCTTAAAAGGGATGTTAATTCTACTAAGAAAACATCAAAATCACGTCTCATCAACTCCCCATATTTAGAACCTTACTCGTCCTGGAGTGAGATCAAACAATGTTCTAAGGTGATTTCTAAGATATGTTTTCCTAAGATAAAAACCAATACATTATTCCTAGAGCTACCATAACCCAAAACATAAGAGCTAGTCAACCCTTACATCCCGACCTAAGGAGTCCTAAACCACCAAAACAGCAAAATCATGCCATAATAAGAATGAGGTATAAACATCCAAAGAAATTCAAGAAGATAGCTTGCCTACCCGGAAATCCCATGAAATGGTAAAAACAAGAGAAGAGTTCACATATTTCCATTTCTCTCAATTCTCTCATTTTTCCAAGGAGCCCTCTCGGGTTTTCATCTTATCCTCTCCTTTCTTTCAAAGCTCACACCTCACGTTTGTCCACACCATAAGGCTTCTCATTTTTTTCATAGGTTGCTCTTTTAAGTTTTTGACCTATCCGGACCCCCCAATTTTGCCTAAGTTGCCTTCTTGGATTTTCAACTTAGCGGGAATTTTTTTAAAACAAAACAAATCAATGTAAAGCATATGCACACTACACTACAATACAATGAGATATGTTCCTCTCCCTCACACTGGAAACACACATTGTCCTCAATGTGAACAAAAGGACAAGATAAATAAATAAGGGAGAAAGAAAAAAACTCACAACTAGGTCCTTAAAGGTCCTTCCCGGTGGTAGCAATGCTCACACCTCAATGAATGTTCTCTCCTCCATGTTCTCAAATTCCATCCTAGATGGTGGTTTTGATGGTGGTTTTTAGTGGTGTATTGTGGTGTTGTTTTTGTGGTTTTGGGTAAGGTTTTAAGAACATGGTTGAGAATTATTTTTCAAGAAAAGAAAAACACTAGCCTAACTTAAAAGCTCGGGTTGCCTCCCGAGAAGCTCCGTATATTTAAGGTCGTCAGCACGATCCTAATGTTATCCATATGGATAAGGTTTGAATGCTTTCACACAAATATTCCAATAGAAAATTTTGGTGGAGGTGGAGTTGGTCTTATAAGAGTCGGGGTTAAGAGGCTTGGCATAGTCATTTGGATCCTCTATTATCTCCTTAAAGAATTTCAAATATGTTGGAGTTGGTTCATTTTGTGAGGGTAGGGGTAGTGATGGCAATGGATGTATCACAATCACCTCTTTCTCAACTTCTTTGTATTCAACAACTGACTCTTCATCCCCTTTGAAGTCGAACTCACTTCTCAAGGTGACCTCACTCACCGTATCGTCGAGTTCAACTTGGGATGATGTATCTTCGGAATATCGAGCATTCATTCGGATCACCACTTCCATCATATTGCTCACATGCCCCATCAAAGCCTCGAGACTTAAGGAGATTCGAGTTTCCGACTCCTCGTTAGTCTTGACAAAGTTGGTCAAGTTTGCTATTGCATTCATGGTCTCCACAAGTGTCAAACATGAACCTTCTTCTTGGACTTAGTTTTGTGGTATGGTAAAAGGTGGTGAAGGCCAACTACATTGTTCGTATTGTTGGTTTTCCGGTGCATTCTCATACCACAAATCCAAATTACCACTCCACTACGGATCGTTAGAATCATGGTATGAATACCATTCTTGAGCTCCTTTCCTTTGAAAGCCAACAACGCCAACCTCTTGATAGCACTCTTCATAGTACCCTTGGTTTTGGAAACCAATGGTTCTTTCCTCCTCGTATTGCTTCTCCCTCAATCGATAGCAAGACTCGGTAAGAAGGTCCACATCCTATAAAACCATGCTTGTTGAGCCTCTCTTCCCATCATGAGTTCTCTCAAGGTGAGATCTTCTATTTTTTCTTTTTCAAAAATTCAGAATCATATTGCAAGGATTCTCAATAAAAAATTCACCAAGAACTCAAGCAATACCCAAGCCGAACAAAAACAAAAAAAAAGTAAAGACAAATTAAAACAACTAGCAAATATTCAACCAAATATGCCCAAACACTTAAAAATAAACGCCTCTTCCTCGGAAACAGCGCAAAATTTGGGAGGTTATCGCCGTACCTCTCAAAAATAAAATTTATAAGCCCTAAATGCTTACTAAATATAATTAAGTAGATAGTAGTAAATTGGGGTCGTCCACGAAGAAAAGGGATCTTCCTCAGGGTTCATGCATATAAGGGTGAATACTAAGCTAGATATATACAAACATTTATATATATATATATATATATATATATATATATGAGAAGCATGTAAAGAGGGGGGGTTTGGTTGGTTTTTCTAAGTTATGAATTGAAAGACAACTAGCAAACAATATAAATCTACTAAATATGCAACAAACTACTATAAAGAGATTAAATCACAAATAACAAGGCCTTGGGGGCAATTTGATTTTCACTTCCAAACCTCTTATAGATCATAGATTAATTCACTCATTCATTCACATTTAATGTCTATGGAGAATGCTACCACTTCCACTTAAATAGGTAGACATCATTTTCCTCTTAATGGTCATTCACATAGACGTTCAACGACCATTTGTGAATGTCAATAACAATCACTTCAGACGTTCAACGACCGAAAAGATATTTCATCAATGACATTATAAACAAAGGACCATAGATTTGATAACAACTACAAGCATTATACCAAATGTCTAGCCATTTAACCAAATAGAGCATTTATTAGGCTAAACCGAGAAAGATCAACATTCTAGATTCAACATTTCTTTGCTACCTATGAAAAATATGATAACCATATTAACACACTCACTAGCAAGATTAACATCACATTACACAATAACAAGTTCTAATTCCATGTTCTTATATTTTCATTCCAAAAATGAGATGGAATTGTAAACTTTCGTAACACTCTAACGCTCAATCATACAAACACTTCCTATTCTCAAACAACCCATAGCATAAATTAAGTAAACATTAACATTAATGGCACACTAAATGCTCAACAATAAATGTTCATGAAAGAGCAAAATAGAATCTCACTACATGGGTTTGGAAGCTTCAATCAATCACCCCAAGTGATCAGTTTATCTACTACAATTCATAATAAACATTAACAACAATTCAAACATAATCTAAGATGAAAATAAGATGAAAAATGGAAGAAACTAGGGTTTCCAAAGTGCAAAAATCGAGAAAGAAAAATGTGTGAAGGAGAGAGAATAACATGGTATTTATATTACAAAAAAATCAAAAGGTAATTATGGGCAACGACATGTCGTGACTCACGACAGGCAGAGTTGGCTGCCCTTCATTGCCGTCTTATTCTTATCTAGTTGTAGCCATCTCTTCTTCACATCTTCAAGTTTTTATGGTCTTCAAAGCTCAAATGCAAGTCTTAAAATCTTCAAAGGTAGTCTTCAAAGTCTTCAAACCATTGCCTCATTACACAAAATCCTCTAGAAAAGTAACAAGAGCTCAAAAATCGCTCTTAACTCTTCTTAGAGAATTGTAAAGCAAAATGCAACATCTAACGCAGAAAAGCCTACAAAAGTGAATACAAAATATCCCAAAATTAATGTATAATACGGACACATCATCCATCAAGAATTCCTCACCTAGTAGGGTTTTAACCCCATTCCCCTCGATAAATCTTGGACTATCTTTCTACTTAGTCCTTTAGTAAATAGATTGGCCAAATTTCGTTCTGATCTTATGAATTGTAAAGCCAGTACTCTAGTCTCGATCATATATCTCACACATTCATGCCTAATGTGTGTATGTTTCTTCTTACCATTATAAGTTTCATTTTGGGCAACACCTAAAAATGCTTGAGAGTCACAAAAAAGTGAGACAGATGGAGTGGGTTTTCCCCACAAAGGATTATCTGCTAGTAATGACCTAAGCCTTTCAGCTTCTTACCCTGCCAAGTCTAGAGCTATAAACTTACATTCCATAGTAGACCGAGCTATACAACCATGTTTTCAAGAATTCCACAAGATAGCAGCTTCTTATAAGGAAAAACATAACCACTAGTGGTACTTACTTCATCATTATCGGTTACCCAGTTCACATCGCAATACCCTTCCAAAATAGTAGGATATCCTACAAGATGCATTCCTAAGTCCATTGTACCTCTTAGGTATTTAGTAAACGTCTAAGGGCAACCCAATGTTCTCTACTAGAATTGTAGGTGTACCTACTTAGTCTACTTATATCATATGCAATATTAGGTCGAGTATAGTTCATTGAAAATATTAAACTACCAAAAAAATTCACATACTCCCCTTGAGACACGCTTCTTCCTTTATTTTTTCTTTAAGTGAATAGTGGAGTCATAAGGAGTTCTTACTGACACTACATCAAAGCTATTAAACTTTCTCAGCACCTTTTCAACATAGTGAGACTGGGATAGAATGAAACCATTATCTTTTTTGTAACTTTTACCCCTAAAATGACATCAACTTCTCCTAAATCTTCATTTCAAATTTAGAAGATAAGAATCATTTGGTTTCATTAATAGCATCAATGTGTGTTCCAAATAATAACATGTTATCTTCATAGAGACTATTATTCACGCATTCAGAATCAAATAGTTTTGAATACACACAAGCATCAGATCCATTCACAATAAAACCAAAACTAAGAATAGTTTATGAAACTTTTTATACCATTTTTTTGTGCTTGTTTCAACCCATACAATGACTTCTTATGTTTACACACCTTATTTTGTTGGCTTGTTATGGTGTACCCAGGAGGTTGTATCATATATATCTCTTTTTCTAGATCGCCATTCAAGAAAGAGGTTCTAACATCCATTTAATGCACTAACATTTTATGCATACAAGCCAAGGAAAATAGTGCACAAATTGTGACTCTTTTCGTTACAAGTGAGTAAGTATACAAAAAGTTCACACCAAACTTTTGGGTAAAGCCTTTAATCACAAGTCTTGCCTTAAATCTTTCTACTAAACCATCAGTTCTTTTCTTTTAAATATCTATTTGCAACTTAATGCTTTTTATCCCTTAGGCAAGTCTACCAAGTCCCATGTGTTATTAATCATTGTTGACTCAAGTTCAATGTTAATTGCTTCATTCCGAAAGCTAACATCTATAGATTGCATAGCCTCTTTATAAGTTTTAGGATCTTCTTCAAGAAGTTGAAGAAAGATTACTGATTCATTTAATTCATCTACATCTTTGAGTTCAGTAACAAAAGCAGTCACGAAATCAGGTCCCAAATCGTAGGCGAGTAGCCCAGTGCCGCTTCGACTATGGTTTACGCTCGAGCTCCGCCGCTTCGATTCGCCAGTGAGTAGCCCCGCGCAGATTCGACTAGGGTTTTCGCTCGAGCTCCGCCGGCGAGTAGCCCAGCGCCGCTTTGACTAGGGTTTTCGCTCGATTCGTCGACGTGAGGATTGCTCCGTCGCTTGAGTTTTCGCTCCGTCGGCGTATAGGTCCCTCCATCCCAGAATTGGAAGTGGATTTTATGTTTGCGGTGGTGGTGGTCCCTCCGTCGGCCACGGCGAGAAGCAATCACGGCGAGCTCCCTCCATACCAGAATTGGAAGTGGATTTTATGTTTGCGTATAGGTCCCTCCATCCCAGAATTATTATTTTTTAACAAAAACCGGCAGGGGTAAATTGGACTTTTCATCAAAATCCGGCGTCCAAATGCCTGAAAAGGTTATAATTGCACTTTATCTCATTATATAGGGTTATATTTGCACTTTCGAAAACATGAAGGTTATATCTGCACTTTCGTCAATTATGTAGGGTTATATCTGCACTTTTCTCAAAAATGTATTAGACAAGTGCTAAATAGTCTTATTTTTTGGCTGAAGTTGTTAATATAATTTTGTAAAATAAAAAAGTGTCAAAATAATGCAAACTCATTGATGTATGTGCTAATATAACCCTAAATGCCGTCGATTTCAATTGTCAACGGAAAGTTTTACCGTAATGTAATGGAATGACCATCTTACCCTTGATTTTTTAAAAAGAAAACAAGAAAAAAGGGAAAAGACATAAACACTTTCATGTTTTTCCCTTCTCTTCTTCTTTCTTCTTCTTCCACCTGCGCTGGCCTTTTTCTTCTTCTTTCTTTTTCTTCCAACCATTAGTCTTCTGATAATAGATCCAACCCGGGTGGCAGGCGGGTGGTGGCGATGAAAGCAAGAGGGTTTAGGGTTTAAGGTTCAGATTGGAGTGAAGAATGGGGAGGAGAGGTGGTGGCGATAAGAGCGTGAGCGTTTAGGATTTAGAGTGGAGATCAGAGAGAAGAAGGGGGAGGATAAGTGGCGGTGGTGGTGGGTGGAAAAAGGGTTTAGGGGAGGTGGTGGCGAGCGGAGAGAATGGGGAGGTGAGGTGGTGGCAGACAGGTGACGACGAGAGGTGGTGGCGATGATGGGAGGGTTTTGGGTTTTGGGTGAAGCTCGGAGATGGAGGTGGAGATTAAAGGTAATGGTGGGTGGTGGGAAGCGGCAACGAGGTGGTGGTGGGTGGTTTATATGATAAAGAGGGGTAACATGGGGGGATTTCAGCGTAATAGGCGAGGGCATTTTAGACCTTTCAAGTTCAGTCAACGCCTAATTTCTTCAGTCAATGCCAAAATTAGCACAAAAGGCTGTAACTGCACAATTTATCATAAAGTTAGGGTTATTTGGGCACTTTCTCATTTTGTAGGGTTATATTGGCACTTTCAACCAAAAGTTAAGGTTATAACTGCATAATTTATCATAAAGTTGGGGTTATTTTGGCACTTTATATTTTTGGAGAGTTATATTGGCGCTTTCAATCAAAAGTTAAGGTTATAACTACACAATTTGTCATAAAGCTAGGGTTATTTTGGTACTTTCTCATTTTACAGGGTTATATTGACACTTTCTCATTTTTGTAGGGTTATATTGACACTTTCAACCAAAACTTAGGGTTAGAAGTGTATTTTACTTTATTCTTTAATCAATTCAAAGTATATTTATAAAAATTAATGGCTAGTTTTAAAAAACAATAAATATTGCAAATTTAAAACTATAAGTTAGATGTTAATTATAAACTACTATTCTTTTCATATTTTCATCCAGTTTGAAATATAAGGTAACAACTTCCAAAAAAAACTCAAAAATTATAAATTATAAACCAAACAGATTAATTCCAACCTTCTAAACAAATCATATTGATATCAAATTATTATTGACAAAACCGTACAAATATATATATATATATAAAGAAGCATCCAACCTGAGCTTGAGAATGTAGTAGTTTTCTTTATTTTTTGTTCGAATTCAAAGGCACTTTCTAGTAGGAATGGAAGAATGAGGGAAGTATGTGACTTAAATTTTTGACAGATAATGAATATTGTGTTATGATTTGATGCATTCAACTGAAATTGGATTCAATTTTTATTTCACGTTTTTTCTCTCGTTCTACAATTATAGGGAAGAGAGTATTCTCTCTCATCAAAGTCCCTATTTTAGGAAATGAGATGGGGAATCTGTTTCCGGTTGGAGTTAAAAGCCATTCAAAATCCCTAAAATCAATGAAAATTCTTAGAGAAAAGTGTCTTTGTAACCCTACATAATTGACATAATTGCCAATATAACCCCACAGTGTTTAAAAGTGCCAATATAATCTTAAATACTCAATGAAAGTGCAAAATTAACCTTTCCGACAACTTTGGCCTGAATTATTTGAAAAGTTTGTTTCACCCCTCTAAAAAAGCAAAAAAAATTGAAATTGCTATTATGCCCCTACAAACCCTTCTTCTCTTATTCTTCTCTCTTGCCAATGGTGTGGTTCGCTTCTTCTCGGCGTTGAATCGGCCTGATTGGCATGGGGTGGAACATTTGGGGTAACACCGACAAAGGTTTTGGAAAAGAAGGAGCAACAACGATGACGGGTAGGAGTCGTCAAGGGTTTTGGGGGTAGCACTCGTGGTGGGTGGGAGTCGTCTAGGGTTTTGGGGAGCAACAAAAATGGTGGACGGCGCAAACCATGGGCGGAGAAATTAGGGTGGCGGTGGCAGTGTGAACGGTAGGGCTAGGGCTTTGGCGGCACGGTGGAGGAGCGACAGAGCATAATGGGGCAACGGCGGCGGAGCAAAATGAAGCAGTGGTGGTTGCAGATGGACCTACGGGGTTAGGGTTTGGGATTGGGTGGTGGTGGATTTGGTCGCTGATGGTGGCGCGATGGCGACCCAGTGGTGGCCAAGTGGCAGCGATATAGCAGTGATGAGCGAAAACGGAGTGGTGCAGGTGTTAGAGCAATAACGTGGGTAAGGGTATCACTGTCCCCACACATTCAATTTTTTGTCAAGGGGAATTTTTGTCATTTTAAATGTGGTAAACAGCCGGAATGTGAAGGTCAACGTTAGAAGTGTCACCTTAGGGTTATATTGACATTTTCATCAACTATGCATGTTTATTTTTGTAATTTCAATTATTTGAAAGTTATATTATCGGGAAAATGTTGGACTTACCACATAGTATATTATAATTTAAACTTCAGCATGATGTAACCAAAGTAAATTTATTGACGGTCTAATTTGAATTTTTATCTCCAATGGTACTGTCACACTAATTTTTTTATTTTTTATATCCAGTAAATTGGGTCTGGTTTAGTAGTAAGCCACACTCTCTATAAGTGAGAGATCTAGGGTTCAAAACACACCCGCAACAAGAATTGTGAATATTAGAGCAATTTCTTGATGGGGATTACCCAGCATTATGGGACCGTGTCGGTGGTCCCCGTTGTGGTTTCCCAACCTGTAGGTGGTCGATAATGGTGAGATCGTGGTTGTTCCAGTTTGGGGGCGGCGGTTCGTTGGTGGTGCAATGTTTGGTGTTCTAAGGAGGGCGTCCCTAGTTATTCAAATGGATGGAGTTTAAGGCTCCACTGAGGTTCAACAGATTCAATGTGTGGTGTCTCCTAGTTAGGTTTTTGATTAAGATGTTAATATGTATTTTGTTGCTTGTATGTAATCTTTCAATATATATATATATATATATATATATATATGAGTTTTTTCAATTGGAAGTTTCATTTAGGGATATATACCAATATAACCCTACATATTTGAGTAAATACCAATATAACTCACAAATAATTTTTAGTGCAAAAACAACTTTAACTAGTTTACATAAATGCCAATATAACCCTAATACACTATTTCTGACATTGACCGACTTTGACCACATATAAAATGACTAAAATGTCCCTTAACCTAAAACCTATAAGTGTTAGGACATTTTTTCCCTCAGATCACCACCTCCTCCGCCAGGCCACCACCACCTCCATCCATCCACCACTACCATTCCAGCTATTGACACCACTACCACACACACACATCCACACCCCCCATTGTGTGTTTTCTTCAAAATACACACTAACTCTCAAGAACTCAATCAAATCACAAATGAACTAAAATTATCTTGGCCCAACTGGATGAATGTGCTTGAAATCAAACAAGGAGAACCAAAGAACAGCTTCAACCGAACAATGGAAACTCAATAAAGATTTTTTTTGAGTTCAAATGAGAAATTGTTACGACATTTGAATTACAAAAAGGAAAATAAATTCCACAACTGCTCATAAAGAACAAAATGAAGAAGAAGCTTATAAATTCCAGAATTTCTCCACTTCACCGGTGTCTCCGCCACCACGTCTCTATCACCGCTGCCTCAGTTGCGCCACCTCACCACCGCCTCAACCACACTTCCGATTCACACCGTCCACCACCTCGCCACCACAACCCTTCCACCACCCACCACCACAATACTTCCACCCCACCCCAACCCCGTTCCCTGTCACCACCCTCACCCAGCCCCCTCCTGCCACCACCCATTCAACCCCCATTCTTGTCACCACCCACCACCACAAGCTCCACCTCACCGCTGCCTCCCCCGTGACCGTCTCCGTTACCGTCGTCTCAGCTGCTCCACCTCGCCACCGCCACCCATCTGATTCCCATCGTCCACCATCTCTCCACCACAACCCTTCCACCACCTACCACCACAACACTTCCGGCCCATCCCCAGCCCCGTCCCCCGCCACCACCTCACCCAGGCCCACTCCCGCCATCACCCATTAAACCCCTCTTCCCTCCACCACCCACCACCACAACCCACATATCCGACATCAAAGCCCACCACGTTGTCGCGCAGTCTCTAAGCCTTCAACTCGGTGGTCCCTCAGTTTGAATCGCTCTTCCACCCGAGTCGACTAATCGTCAAACCCTAAACTGGTGGGAAGAGAAGGTGAATGGCGGAGAAGTGAATGGTGGAGAAGTCGACAGAGAAGAAAGGGGAGAAGAAAGAGGAGGAAGTTGACGGAGAGGCGACTGAGAAGAGAGGGGAGAAAGAAGAAGGGGAAAATGGAGAAACTCGTTAGCGGAAGAAAGGGGAGAAAGAGAAGGGAAATGGAGAAAATAGGGCATCAATATCATTTCAATTTTTAAAAAATATTTAATTTTTAGAGGGGTAAAATAGTAATTTCACTAAATTTCGGCTAAAATTGTTCGGAATGGGTAGTTTTGCACTTATATCAACTAGGTAGAGTTATATTAGCACTTTTAAACACTGAAAGATTATATTGACACTTAGGTAAAATAAGTAGGGTTATAAAGACACTTTTCTCTTCTATTTATAATTGATGACTCTTGCATTGAAAATGATTTTAAAAGTTGAGGATTTATCAATATGACTTGTCAAGTGACTTTTACCCAAACAACTCTTACATTGGAAATGTTCTAATTGGGTAGAAAGCAGGTATTGTACCAGGTGCTTGTAATATCGTTTTCCCCGGAATTCCAAATATGTTTAGTTTCTGGGTAGAAACTTGATGCACCACTGAACTGGTCATCAGGGATGTGAAAAAAAAATACCGAAAACCGAACCGAAAATCAAATTATCAAATTAAAATTGTGCGAACCGAATTTAATGTACGTTTTGAATAAAGCAAATTCTGAATATGGTTTTTGGATCGGTTTTGGATATTAAAACTCAAATCGAAACCCAAACTGAATACCAAATTGTAATTAATTAATTAAATAAATTTAATAATTAAATTTAAAAATAAAAAAATTTAAATTTATAAAAAAATTTAAGTTGGAGTACCAATCTTTATATTTAAAAAATTATCCCAAACTCTAAAGGCTAATTAAGTTTGGGTTAATAAGTAAATAACATAAGTTACCTAAGTAAATTTATGGAGTGTTTGAATGTGAATGTGAATGTGAATGTGAATGTGAATGTGAATGTGAATGTGGAGTGCTTGAAAGATTGAAGAATGTGAACGTTTTGAAGATTAATATTAAAATGAACTATTTTCCTTTAATTTTAAATGTAATACTACAATTGTTATGGTTGAATTTGTATTATACTTGTTGGATTTTTATTTTGAAAACTTGATTTTGATAACGTAGAAATTAGATTACATATTTTTTTATTTAATTTAATTTTAAATTAAATTAATCAAATTTTAAAATTATTTTAAAAAAATTACCGTCAATTCGGTTTATTCGGGTTGAATTTGATTTCGAATTCCGAAATCGGTTCAGATAATTTGGGTTATTCGGGTCGGATTCGATTTTGGACTTTTTAGGGCAAAACAGAATAATCCGAACTAAACAAACCAAAAACTGATTAAATCGAACCAACGCCCACCCCTACTAGTCATAACCCATAGTAAAACATTTGTACCATGCAAATGGTTATCCAGAGATCAAATTTATATCCATATGTCCTGACAATTTTAGCATATTTACTTTTTCACGGTTTTCAAAGATCACGTTTGACTGTCAATATCTCTAGCTGTGTGTAACAATTCCGTATAAAAATTTGATATTTAGAAAATAAAAGTTAAGATGAATTTAACGATATTTTACGTGATATTTTTATTGTAGACTATTAATTTATATTTGGGGTCAAAATTTACCAAGTTTGATTTGAAAAAAAGTAAATAGGCCAAAACTGGTGGGACATAGAGTATTTATCAATAGGCAATAAACAGGACGCAACAGGTATTATGAAAAACACCACCAGCGAGTAGCGTTCAGTATACAGCAATATTTTTACAATGTACGAGTCTCATCACCTAAATTTCTTCCCCTCATGTACATTACAACCACCTTAAAAACTCGTACCAATAAAACACTCCCTTGGTGAAAAAAACAGAAGGGATTGCTTGCTACTCATATGTACATATTCTACTTGCTAAAGTTCAATCCTCTATACACAAAGTAACCATGATACAATTATGACAACATACACGACAAACACCCTGAAGCTGGATAAAACCATAACTTAGAACTTTAGGAGAGGGTGGTTACTGGAGCTTGCTGTTCCCCAGTCCAACCTTTTTTCCTCTGTTTCAAAGACTTTTGCGTGTTCGTTTTTTTTGGGGAAGGTCCAACTAATAACAATCGAGACATCACGTACGCCAAGAGTTCTTCATGGTGAGAGAAGGTAAAATCCAGATGCGCGTACTCAAACTCATT
>JAULKM010030875.1:0-29832 GCA_032355605.1 Rubia tinctorum | reverse complement strand
CATCCATATCAAGTACATCACATATCACGTTCTCCCTGTAATGCTTCCCAATCGACACAGGAACACTACAAGTTAACATCACCCTAACCTGATTACCCTTACTAACCCAACCTAAGGTATAAGGTTTTTCATGAAGCTCAGTGAGTTATTTCAAATACTCAACTAATTTTACAGAAACAAGATTTTCAGAACTACCATTATCCACAATCAAATTGCACACTAATTATTAATCAAATAGTGGGTTCTGAAGAGATTCTTACGTTGCCCCCGTCTTTGGATGATCATATTTAATGTTAGCCCTAGGACCACGAGATAACTCATTCAACCCTTCATTATCTCCCTCTTCAGGCTCAAACAACAATCTATTCTTCAGGTACACCGTACACGCTTGGTTGTGTTTGTGCGTGGTGATGAAACAAATGAAGAGTTGGACATCCTAAAGGGCGTTGATGCTACAATGATTCTGTATGACGTACCACATACAGAGTTACGCTCTCCATGCTATATGCTCGGATGGATCTATTTTTTCTCTTTCCAGAGAAATTAGATGAATCATCTTGGAAGATGTTTTTTAGTTTATTTCTTTCTTTGATGGCCTTCTCTTTATGGTTGATTAAGAATAAACATATTCCTGCAACACTCTGATCTATTTAAATTTTTAGTTGCTTGCTCAATTTTGCTGCTAGCGTAACTCCACAAAGTGTTGTGTTCATGAGGCTGATTGTTAGCGCCCTGTTGTAGAGCTTCTGCACCAGCTGCCCACTGATGAATCTGTACCCAACTCAATGCATAAATAGGGAAAAATTGATACCGCTTATTCGATTTCATTCAGTATGAAAAAAGTGTTACAAGATGATAGCATTCAAGAGTTAAGTATTGAATTAGTCATTTTTAAAAAAAAGTATTGAATTAGTTGTTTGTGATCACCCTTGCAAAAAAAATATTTTGTTTAAGTGCGAGAACATTCAATTAGATTACTCACCTTGGAATTATTTTAAATTAATCTTTTTCATTAGGATTTTTGACAATAAATAAAAGAAAAAGTCTCAGGAAAGACGGTCTTACCATAAGTTTATGGACAGTCTATTGTACTTTTTACTTTAAATGTTGTAATTTTTTTTAAAAAAATTAAATATTGTACTTTAAAACTTATATCAAGTAAAAGTGTGTATTTGAATGTGAAAATATAAAAATATATAACATAAAAAATAAAATTTAAAATTTAAATTTCTTAATTTAGTAGTATGTAATTTGACAAATGCAGCGTATAAGATAAAAAATATGTGGTATGCACATAAATTTATGGACAGACCGCCCGTCGAGAAACCCACCTCTAAATAAAATCATCAAGCTCTAGAGTTTATTTATTATTTTGGTTATATTTACATTTTCTTAACTTTATAGCTTGACTTTTCAAACACAAAATGAGTAGTAATAAAATTCTATGGTCTCTTAATTTTTCTGTCATACTCCCCCATTTATCTATTAATTACACACTTATATAATTGAGATGTTTTCTTTTAAATGACACACTTTCTATTTTTGGCAAGATTATTTCAATTTCAATTTCATCCACTCATTCTACTTTTTTACTTTCTACATTCAATTTCATACACTCATTTTTTAACCTAAATCCAAGCACGTAAACCTGTGGTGCCATAAATAACAAAACAGAGGGAGTATTTGTTTACTATGGTTTCAAAAAATACACATGACTATTAAAATTTTCATGGGGAGTGTCGCTCACGGGTTTTTCTCGAGGAGAATTAGATGGTGGACGACTTCTAGCAGTAAAACTTTGAAAATTGGAGAGATTTAAAAAAAATAGAAAAATGTAGACATTAAAAAGGAATTAAAGAAAAATTAAAAAATGGAGTAATCCACACTAATTTTTAAAATATTAAAATTTAAATATAAATTTAAAAAATATTTAATTTAAAATCAAGATTATACTTATTCAATTTTAAATTAAATTATATTTGATAATTATAAATATACCATACTAAAGAAAATAAAACTATTTCATTTGAATTCTAACTAACAGTACTTGCACTATTTCCCTATAAAAAATAACTTTACAGAATTTTATTACATAGTTATGAATTAATTATTAATATATATTTTTATCAATATATTATTTATTTTGATATTTTTTATACAAACATTATTTTTTATCTTCACAAAATATATAGGTATATATATTATTTTCATGTACATAAAAATATTTAACTAATTATCAATGATTAGTAAAATAAATTTAATTTACATATACTTTATGAATATAATAATATATTAATCATTATGGTTACTTAATTTAAATTGTGCATCACATGGTATAAATTATATTATATATTTTATTTTAACAAGGTCTAGACTTAGTAGGAATATTTTGTTCATCAAAGTCTTCTTCATAAGGAAGGAAAACAATATGTTTCTTTCTATCTCAAAAAGCATTTGGTAAATCATTACAAATGTAGATTGAAAAATCATGTTCAATACTTTTTATCTTATCCCGTAATTTAGGATTTTGTCAATAATATTAAAAGTCATCAGTTCTTGTTGCAAATAAAACAAATGTTGTTTTTCGTTCTGCACAAGAGAAAGTATATTATTAAGATTAAAAAATAAGTGGCATAATTTATTTTTAATTTCTCAATGCTTGTATTGTACTAAAAAAATAAGTGGCATAAAAAATAAGTGACATAAATGCATTGTAAAAGGATTTTTACAATGTTTGGTATTAAGAAAATGCTTGTATTGTATTTACAAAGAATTTTTACAAAGAGAGAAAGAGTATTTGCAGATAGTATAGTCTTATTAGCCTATCATGAATTTCTATACTCCAAAATTCATCGGGAAATGCGGTGTATAGGATAAAAATATGTGGCATGCACATAAATTTATGAACAGGCCGCCTGTCGAGAGACTCACCCCTAAATAAAATCTTCAAGCTCTAGAGTTTATTTATTATTTGGGTTATAATTACATTTTTCTTAACTTTATAGCTTGGTTTTTCATACACAAAATTAGTAGTAATAAAATTCTATGGTCTCTTAATTTTTCTGTCATACTCCCCTCATTTCTCTATTAATGACACACTTACCTAATTGAAATGTTTTCTTTTAAATCACATACCTTCTATTTTTATCAAGATTCTTTCAATTTCATTCCCTCATTCTACTTTTTACTTTCTATATTCAATTTCAATCACTCATTTTCTTCACCTAAATCCAAGAATCTAAACCTATGGTGGCATAAATAACAAAACAAATGGAGTATTTGTTTACTATGATTTCAAAAATACACATGACTACTAAAATTTTGATGGGAGTGTCGCTCGCTGTTGTTTCTCGAGGAGAATTAGGTCGCGGTCGACTTCAAGCAGAATTTTTTGAAAATTGGAGAGATTTAAAAATATTTAGAAAAATGTAGATATTAAAAAATGAATTAAAGAAAAATTAAAAAATGGAGTAATCCACACTAATTTTCAAAATAGTAATATTTAAAAATTAGTTTACGTTTAAATTTTTTTATTCAATTTAAAAACAAGATTATACTTATTCAATTTAAAATTAAAACTATATTTGAAATTATAAATATACAATACCACATAAAAATATAACTATTTTCATTCGAATTCTAACTAACCGTACTTGCACTATTTCCTATTAAAAAATAACTTTACTGAATTTTATTATATAGTTATTTATTAATTATGAATATATATTTTTATCAATATATTATTTATTTTTGATATTCTTTTATATTAACTTTATTTTCCATCTTTACAAAAAAATATATATATTATTTTCTTATATATATAAAAATATTTAACTAATTATCAATGATTAGTAAAAAACTTAATTTACAGATAATTTATTAATAGAATAATATATTAATCATTATGGTTACTTAATTTATATTGTGCTTCGCATTGTATAAATTATATTATATTTTTATTTAATATTTCACTTTAAAAATTAATATATTATAATATTAATAAATATATTAATTATTTTAAATGTTGCATCGTGAGCAATTCTCATATAAATATAACAAATCATACTTTTTTAATTATAAATCATATTATATATTAAATTTATGTTTAGAATCTGTGCATCGACATTGGCATTATCTAGTGTAATTAAAATCATAACAAAGCATGTCTGTCACTTGTCTATTACCCTTCGGATTTGTCTTTATTTATCAAGCGTGCACTCTCTAAGAAATGGGGCGATGCATATTGTATTTTAGGAGGTTATAAATGCACTCCCCAGGTCAGCTTTATAAGTATACTAAGAGTCCGTGTGACAGTTTACCTGTTTTCAATTTTCTGAAATTAATTTAGAACTATAAAATTCCTCTAGGGTGCAATTTACAAATTCTTTACAGGGTCTGAGGAAATACATTTTCTAGTGGACAGCCCACTTATTCTTTACCTTATACATTGCATTTATTAAATTACATACTAAATTTTGAAAATTTGAAAATATTTTTTATTATATATTTTTATATTTTCACATTTAAATACATATTGTTACTTGTTTTAACTTTTAAAATACATCATTTAAATTTTATAAAAAAATTACACCATTTAGTGTAAAAACCACCGTGAACTGTCCATAAACTTATGGAAAGACAGCTTTTCAGAGACTTTCTATAATTTTTTATTGAAAAACTTGATCAAGTACTGTGATGCACTGAAACTTGTTTGTTTTGACTCCCAATCATTTCTTTTTACAGTTGAACATCAATGCATCATGTTGCATGGCAATGGATAGTTTTCTGGTCAAAAAAATTGTCGTTTAAGTTTCATATTCCCCACGTGGACCTTGCTAGGATGTACTCTCTTCGTCCCACTCTAAATTGCTTATTTACTTTTAAGAGTCAAACTTTGTAAACTTTGACCATAAATATAACCATAAATATAAAAATAATATATAAGTAATAAATATATCATGTGAGATATTGTTAGATTTGTCTTAACATCTATTTATAAATATATATTTTTTATGCGGCATTGGTATATGTAACTAGAGATATATACGGTTAAACATGCTCATTAAAAATCGTGAAAAAGTAAATAAGTAATTTAGAGTGGGACGGAGGGAGTATAACACATCTCCTTAATCCACCTTGTTATTCTCATAAGTTTTTCTTCTTTCTCTAGACTCTGGTTGTGTTCATTGGTTTTATGAACTTTGCTTGGAACTATCACTTCATTTGACTGTGTTTAGTTTGTAACTATCTATTTTTAAAAAAAATTTATTAGTGACCAAATGTTGCTGCAGGGTATAAATTTGATTACAAGATGCTGGAATCCTCTGTGCTAAAGATACATGAACACTTTCCCTTTCGTCCCTAATCTGATCAGGATGAGGCTCAACCACATGGAGGGTTGCGGTGACAGGGATTGTATATGGTCAATTCTTCATTTTTTAGGTAGTTATGATACCATAGTTGTTAAGAACTCAATTCAACCTCCTAAACTTGTCCTAATGTTTGCAGTTTATAAATTTTTGTAATATTACTTCTTCTTTTTTTGAGATTTTTTTGTAATATTACTTAATTAGAAAATAATGATCTCATGAAGTAATCTTATAATTGATCTGTAAGTAGTTTGGTGAATTCAACTTTTCTCTGTATGATTTATTTCTGTCATTCAACTCTTCTCTTTATGATTTAATTCTGTGCATTCAACTCTTTTCTTTTGTGACAACTACCATAACCAATTCTCGCTGGTTGTAGATTTTGTATTAAATATCAAAATCAACATACAATTGAAGAATGGTATTAAAAGTGTTTTCTTGATCGGATTCCCGAATCTAAGTTTATCCATATTATGTTTCTCTGGCTTTTCGAAATTGTATGCATTGCATGCTTATTAGTGATACACTTATTGGAGAAACTCAACAGTTGAAGCATTTTCAACTAATTTATATATCTAAATGTGCATTACAAACACCGCACATCGCGCGTTGTTCATCCAGCTAGTATTCTTTAAATCAACATTCTTTACATCAAGCCAAATGAGCCCAAATTCTCCGTAGCACGATCCAATTGTTTCTGAGTTTCATTCTGGAATAATGTCTCATATCCCTTCTCGAAAGGTAAAATAAGAACATTTTCCATTAGAGCACACTACCTCATTAAAAACCTTACCGGGAAAACCTTGTGGGAAAAAACCACGGTCAAGGGAAAAAAAGTATAGTGTATCGCTCCTCACCCTCAGTGCACAATCTAATGATTTCCTACATAAAAACACACCTAAGTGCACATCAAATGGAAAAAGAAACTCATAAAATTACATAAAATATGTGTATAAAATACACCCAATCAAACATCCCTACACTTAAATCACGCTTTCCCTCAAGCATGTAATATCACAAAAATCTTTAGCAAAATAAAACATTCCCACAAAATCAAATCAAGCAACATTCACTATGGAACCCACCGTCTTACCACAAGCTAAATGTAAGAATTTCAACACAACCAATGTCATTTCATCTTTGTCAAAATTGGGCAAACAATCATTTTAGTCCTCACGTGATGCGTTCACATACTCTCCCTACTCTATTCCACATGACAGCTCACAATAAAAACACAAGTATATAGCATGCAATTAATAAGTGAATTCTGATTCAAAATTTTGCACAAGTCGGGATGGCCTTCCAAAAGGGTTGTAACATGGCTTTAGGACATAAAATCAAGGAGGAACCTAATGGAATCCTAAGTTTTTTTAGAAAATAACAAAAATCATGTGCATGCAGCCCATGAACTCCAACAGAAAGAATCCTTCCATCGAGCTACCCATCACAACCATCTACCAAAATCCTCTACCAGATCATATCCATATTTTTTTCTTTTTTTAATCTTCATTATAAAAATAATTTCACTTCTTTTCTTCTTCTTTTTTTCGAACAGTACCTCTCATCACTTCATTTTTTTATTTCTGGTACTCATACTCACTTCTCTTTTCTGGAACAAATAAAATAATTCAGGACCTCTCCCGTTCCGCCGAACGGGACCATCAAAATAAGTAAACAGCCTCCAAAATCACCATTCAATCTTCCAATAACCCATTAAAATAGTAGTTCTTCGTAATCAAGTTTCAAACAATTATTCTCAATCAAATTCTTCATAAAGTCATACTTTTCATCCATGCATACCATATAATAAGAATTAAAGTTCCATGCATAACCCATCATCATATATAGACTTGCATACACATGGGGTTAGATGAAATAAAAAATGGCTCAAAAGTTTTTGGCTAAATATATCTAGCGCTCAAATTCAAAGAAGGGTCAAAACTCAAATTGGCTCATTAGGGGGTCAAAATGTAGGTAGGAAATATTTACGAAAGGCAAAAGGGAGTTAATTCTAGTGCCTCCTTCATCCTTGCAAAAAAAATCGAATACAATCCATATAACATGTTATAACTCGTACACTCAACAAAGAAAGGGGTGGGGAGAATGCTCCACTCTAACTCAAAATTTCACTTTACTTGGGTAATATGACATAAACTTATGCATGCATTCTTGAAATCACCATCTTGCCACAGACCAATGTTCCATAGTGAAATCAGCTCAATTCAATTCATAAGAACATTTTATTCGCCAAAACAAAACCATTTTCCCTTGATTTTTGAAAATATTTTTGAAAATTTTCACAAATTTCATCATCAAGGAAAATTCTATATATGCATCAATATAATTACCCTCCCCACACTTAAACTCTTGCTTGTCCTCAAACAAAATAAAAGTGCAAAAATAATAATACTTATTTCTACTCCAAACAAATCAAAACATGCAAGCAGACCATAACATAATAAAGCAAACAAACTGGGTTTAGAATGAACCGAGTATTTGAGAGCAGCAAAATTCTTCAATTTCAGCAACGTCGGACATACTGTACCTCTCCCGTTAGGCTGAACCGGACACCCAGACGTGATTTTTTTCTCTCAATTCACACATGGCCTGCGATCACAACTACCAAAAGGCAAATGAAAATATAAAACTAATTTTTTCTTCATTTTTTGTTTTTTCTACTTTTTAAAAAAAATTATATATAAAAAAAATGGAATCAAACAAAATAAACGTGCAAGAAAGAAGAAAAAAACAAAAACTTTGGGTTGTTTAAAAAAGTATATATATAAAAAATGGAATCAAACAAAATAAACGTGCAAGAAAGAAGAAAAAAAACAAAAACTTTGGGTTGTCTCCCAATAAGCGCTCCATCTTAATGGTCACGAGCTTAGCCATAGTTCCTGCTCAGAGATATGTAGGGATTTTGACGCAGATCTCCTGAAATGGACTCTTCCACGTAGACCTTAAATTTCTATGATTATAATTCATCTCGAGTTGGAATGACTGTACTTCTTTCCCAACTCGAAATTTCTTCCTCCATAAGTGTCGAAGGAGCCTCTCCTATTCATACTTACTCAGATTGTTGTTAATGATCACTGAATGTGTTCTACCATTTTCCAGATACACATATTTTTGGTGTGAAGGAAAGGAATCAAGTTTCAACTTTGAGTTCTGCAAAAATAAGGCTAATGAAATTTTGGGGTCTCCTGTTCGGTCGTACAGGAGAGGTCCAATTTTTTCTAAAATCTTATGTGGTGGTTGCAGAGACAAAATTAAACCTTCATAATCTTCATTAATGTCCATCATACCTTCATACGAAAATTTTTCAAACTCAACCTGTATGGAATTCATCTCAAGAGAATCTTGAACAATAAGATCAAAAGTATCTGTGAAATTCACATGTTCCATAATCGGAGAATTTTTTATATCATCAAAAATATTGAAGGTAGCAGTCTCTCCATTGAATTCACAAGTTAGGGTCCTTGAATCAACATCAATCTTTGTCTTAGCAGTTTTCATAAAGGGTCTCCCTAACAAAATATTACCTGATAGCTACGTATATTGATGGTATAAAAATCAACAGGATATACAAACTTATCAACTTTCACTAAAACATTCTCAAGAACACCAACTGAATTACAGAAAGATCTATCAGCCAATTGAATAATAGTATTAGTGAAAGCTAACTCACCTAGATTAAACTGATCATAAATAGAAAGAGGCATAACATTTATTGAAGCACCCAAATCAAGAATAACTCTTTCAATTCTATTATCTCCTATGGTACAAGGGGTAGTAAACATACCTGGATCCTTACATTTTCGTGGAATCTTTTTTTGAATGACTGCAGAAACATTCTCACCCACTGAAAACCATTCATCGCCTTTCTTGTTGCTCTTCCTAGATAGGAAGTCTTTCAAGAATTTTGCAAACTTAGACATTTTCTTTATTGCCTCGAGAAAGGGGACATTGATGTGCATTTTGCTAAATGTGTTCAGGATATCATTTATATCCTCGTCTTTCTTGTTTATTGCTAGCCCGTGAGGGAATGGGGAAGGTATGATAAAATCAGAATTCAAATTATCTAGCAATTCTTCCGTTTGGACCTGGAACTTTTTTTGGGGTCTCCCGCTCGACCGAACGGGAGGGTGCAACTTCCAGAATTTGTTATCCTGGAACTTCAATATGGGTATTTGATGCTAAATCCTCCAAGGTATAACCGTCAATCAGAGTAATATGACTCACATTCACATTTGGATTTAGTTGAACTTGACCACGATTTTCCTTGATTCCCCATTAGTTGATTAACAGTGGTTGTAAGCTGAGATATTTGATGAGTATGTTGATCCAATGTTGTTTGCATACGCTTCCGTGAAGACTTTATATCTTGCATCATTCCTTGCATGGTACTCATCATCTCACCAAACATGTCTTCGAATGATTTTCTTTGTGGAGGAGGTTGCGCCTGATCTGTCGTCGTTGTTGTGGTGGTTTAAAAACTTCTTGGTGATTTGGGGCTGCCTGCACTTGACCACTCAATCTGAAATTGGGGTGATCTCTCTTACCTGGGTTATAGGTTTTTGTGTGAGGATCATAGCGATGATGCCGATTTCCAGAAGTATTGTTGACCATACTTGCTTGGGCTATATAGTCTTCAGAAACCATGGCACACAAGTCATTGGGGTGTCCCATATTGCCACATATGCCACAAGGCTTGTTTGTATGTCCAGGTCATCTAAATTTGAATTGTTGTACGATCTAGAAATGAAGAAGACAACAAGGAGGTTGCATAAACAAGCCAAGGAAGCATGCCAGGAAAGTTTTCCCAGTTTTGCTACCCTTTAGTTCTACCGAACGGGAGTCCCCTGTGATTCAGATTTTGGAGAAGATTTCAAAATAAAAAATTACAGAGATGACAGAAGGTGATCATATTCAAGAAAGGACAATGAGAGAATTGTCCAAATAGGATATTGATGATCCCCCATAACCGATAGTGCTACCGGATGTTGGTACAAACTTTGAGATTAAATTGGCATTGTTAAACGTCTTGCCAAAGTTCTTTGGGAAGAAGGGTGAGGATCCCCTTAATTTCCTTAGTGAGTTCATCAAGATTATTAAGATTCAGAAGAAATCTACAGGTGTCACCGAAGAACATTTTAGACTCACTGCTTTTCCGTTCACTGTATTAGCGGAAACAAATGCTTGGTTCAATAGTTTTGAACCCAACTCCAAAAACTCATGGGCAACATTGAAGAAGGAATTTTTTCAACAATATTTTCCAGCCGCTAAGGAGACTGCATCAAAAAGACAAATCACTAGGATTGTGCAGGAATTTGACGAGTCACTTAGTGCTTATTGGAACAGATTTAAAAGATTGGTGGATGGATGCCTTAATCATGGCTTGTCGAAGAAAGAACTTATGGAGTGCGTTTTTCAAGGCATGCATGAAGAGTACCAGTGGCATCTCCATTTTGCGAGTTGTGGCTAATTTTTTAACAAATACGCCTTCAGAGGGTCGTAGGTTGATTAAAGATTTTGTGGAAGCCACCAAAGATTTTTCTGGACAAGGTACTCATATGACTAAGGCGTCTACAACTAGCATTGTAGATCCTAGTGATGAACTCGAGGAAAGATTAGATCGAATAGAGAAGATGATTCGATCCCATGCAATGAAGAAGATTGCAAGAGTTGAAACAATCATGCCTTGTGGCATATGTGGAAATATGGGGCACCCCAATGACTTGTGTGCCATGGTTTCTGAAGACTCTATAGCCCAAGCAAGTATGGTCAACAATAATTCAAAAAATCAGCATCGTCGCTATAATCTTTACTTAAACACCTACGACCCATGTAGGAGGGATCACCCCAATTTCAGATTGAGTGGTTAAGTGCAGGGAGTCCCGGATCAACAACAAGTGTTTAAACCACCAAAACAACGATGCCAATTGATAGGTCATTTTTCTACCATATAAACCCGCCAACTTATTAGATTTAAATTCAAGTATAGAGTAAGCAAGGTCGATCTCACGGAGAACAATGTAAACAAATTCTTACTTCTAAAGATTCAATTGTTGGTTAGATACCACGCCTTAATTGGATGAAAAAATTATCTATTAACTAAGAAAATAATATCGATTAACTAAGAAAATAATTAAATTAAACTAAGAATTCAAATAAACACAAATATCAATATGAGAATGAATTCCAATAGATAAATCCACATTAATAATTTATATGATCACAGGCGCAGTAATAAATCAATTCGCATGAACTACAAGTTATAGACTGCCAAGAAGTAACTACAAGACACGGTCCAATATCTTCTTACTTTATCGATAGCCAGCAAGAATCAGCTATAAACTGACTATTTATTTAATTAAGATATAATCTAGCAAGAATCATCTATAGACTAGATTTAATATTTTAACAGCATTAAAAACCAAAGAAACCCAATTTAGATAATTCATAATTAAATCAGCTGTTACAAATTATCCACCCATTGTTCCCACTCTCTGCTAATAGTTTCACCACTAGTTAAATCTACCCACTAAATAAAGATAAATAGCGGAATTTAATTGGCACTATTCCTAATAACTCAACGTTGATCAGATCTCAAGAAATTCAGAAATAAAATATACACAGAGAACAATTAGGAATCCATACAAATCAATTATCATGAACAATTAGACCTCACACATATATCATAGTTAATGCTTCATTACCCTAACACAGAAAAGAGATTTAGCTACTAAGCATATTCATAATAATGAAATAAACAATAAAGAAAAGAAAAGCAAAATCTATGTTGCACCGAGACAGGGACGGGTACCTAAACGGGTACGGGGACGGAAAACGGGAAAATTAAAAAATTATGGATACGGGGACGGCAAGGGGACGGATAAAATATATATATATATATAATATTCAAATTTTAATATCAATTTAAACTCAAACTCAATTTAATAAGTTGTAAGAAAAATAAAATAGCAATCCAAACTCTATTATATATTTTAAAAAACCTTATTCGTTAATATTTTCTGAAATCAAATCATTCTCCATTTGTGACTCATGAAGTGAGAGATTCGCAAACTCCAAATATCCTACATCCTCCAAAGAATCAAATCCATCTCCACCAAAATCCCACATTTTCATCTTCTCATCTTCATATTGATCGGAATTCCTTGATAAAAGATGGAGGTTGTTGTGGATGAAAACCAAATCTTTAGCACGACTTGTGCTCAACTTATTCCTGTTGAGAGGAGAAAAAATTTGGGCCGGACAAAGTAAAATTTGGGCCGGACAAAGCAATTTAAAATATATGCTCATTAAAAATTTAATACTCCACACATAAAGGTTTGAGATTTCAAGAAACTTCTTGCCTATTGGAACAAGTACAACCACGTGTTGTCCATGACTCCATATTGAGTATGTCCCAAATCCTCATTAATGGTCAGTAGGCCCAATACACACATATCCTCATTATTCATTAATACACATGGCCAGAAGAGAAAGAGAAACAAAAGCAAACAGACTGAAAAATAGGGAAAGGAAAAAAAAGACGAAGCCTATAACGAATACCTTCATTGTTTGGAAACCTGTTCATATTCTATGTCAAATATGTGAAGAAATGCTCAGCCATTTTCGACGTCCCGGGGATGTTTCAAGGACGTCCCCAAGGCATTTCCGTCCCTGTACCAGTCCCCGTAATGTCCCCAACCGGTAATGGCGATTGATATGGTGTCCCCGTGCATCATAGGATGCGACGTCCCAACTTCAATCTGGAACTCAACCAACAATTCTGGCAACTGAACCGTTAGCTCCGCTAACAATCTTTGACAAATTCATACGTCGATTGTGCTTACATATTCTCTGTGGGCAATCTCCAACAAATTCAACCGCTTCGCAATCACCAACAGCTATCGCACCACTTTTATCTTCTTCGATTGCACTAGAACATTGCTAGAAAAAGTTCAGCCTTGACAGACCTTTGTTTTCCCCTTTTCCAGAATAATTGAAGGTCAGTCTTTGTCCTTTTTAATTTTTTTTTAAATTTGACTTCAAAATATAAAAATATATTCATGCTCTCCACTTCTTGTTCATGTGTAGATATACCACTATTTTTTAAAGTGCACTTATGACCGTGGATTTGCACTAGTACATAAAATCGTACCCCCGATGCCTTTTACCGGTATAACATTGACTTTTCCAGCGTTGACCAATTTGAAATGACTAAAATACCTCTCCCAGAAACCACCGCCTCTTGTCACCTAAATCGACGTCAAGGCATCTGAATCGATGCCACCAACCACCACCTCAACAATCCGCCGTGGCTTCACCCATCACCACCCATCTGCCCCACCCGTCACCCGAATCGACACCACCCACCTATTAGCTCTGGTTATAAACCCACCTTCCACTACAGTACTCCACGTGTCCAAACCCATCCCACAACTCCCCTTCCTCCCAACCTAGCCCCGTTGACGGCAAAACCCCTTCCTCCCAAGACCCATCGTCGGAACCCTCTCTCTTTAGCCCAACCCAGTCGCCTCCAATTCCCTCCGTCTCCAGCCCTACCCCTTCCCTTCATCAACCTCTCTCGATGTTGTCATCTTTGGTTCGCCTCTCCCAGTCCTGAGTTAATCGGGCTTAGCCTCACACGGGAACGACATTGCTCAAAATTGAGAGGGGCTCAAAAAGTGATTTGTGTTCTGAAGACGGTAAATGAAGATGTCTTTTGAAATGAAGTTGATAAAATCGATGAGGAAATCGGCTGGGGTTGAGAAATGAAGATGAGGGTTTTTATTTTGAAAGGGCAAAATAGTCACTTCCTTTGAACTGACAATGACCAAAGTTGACCAATTTTTCAGATGACACCAGGGGTATAAATGCACTTTCAAAAAATTGGAAGGTATATGTGCACAAACCAAAGAATTGGGGGCATTAATGATTTTTTCCATAGTTCCTTTTAAACCCTTGCTCCAACAAAAGATTCCATAACATACTCCCCATGTCCCACAATTTTTGGCCTATTTATTTTTTAAAAGTCAAATTTGGTGAACTTTGACCCTAAATATAAATAAATAAATATAATAAATATATCATGTGAGATATTGTTCGATTTATCTTAACATCTATTTTCTAAATATTAATTTTTTATGCGGAATTGTATATGTAGTTAGAGATATTGGCGGTCAAACAAGATCACTGAAAACCATAAAAAAACAAATACTCCATTACTCGTGGGGACATAGAGAGTATACTATATCCCCAATCTGGATATGAGACGATTTTATATAATATTTTGTCCAATATAAATACTCAATCTGGTTTTGAAATATTGGCATCCAACCAATTGACACATTTTGATAAGGAAATAAGAAACTTTTTCTCTTGTAGGGAAAGAGAAATGTTATAAATGATAGTTACCTTATAAAATTAGTTTCCTTGTAGAATTAGTTATAGATGATAATTTCCTTATAGACTTAGAATCATATTCCCGTTAAACTTTGGTTTATTATAGCACTATATATTGTAACCTTCATCATTGATGAGATGTGTTATTGATGTAATATCAATACACCATTAATAAAGTCTTCTTATATTTTATCATGGTATCAGAGATTAAAAATTTTGAGACCTAAACTCTAAATAAATCTGTTGTCGTCGCGAGAGCCGTCGTCATCAAGTTGTGCGTTACACTACAAGCGCCGCCACCATCGTCCGCTGCCCTACCAGTTGCTTTTTATTTATCGATGTTGCAACCTCAACGGTTGCTGCGATCCGTACTACTCTGATCTGCCGGCAAGTGATGTTCACGCACCACCGCCCGACTTTACGTGCCACTGTGCCTCTACCTACCTGATTTTTTGATTTTGCAGCTGACGGTCACCGTAACTTCTTCTCCCGTTGTCGTGGACGTTTGCTTTCCGTGCCTACTCGGATTCAATGTGTGTGCTTCTCACGCGCCGCTTCGTCTGCAGCACACATGCCGCTGCGTCTGACCTATCGTAACGCTGATCGTGTGTGTCACTGATTTGCATCAATGACTACTCCTGGTTCCAGTTCCGATACTGCTGAGCAAGCCCGTATCGCTGCTGAAGCTGAGACTAATAAGTACAGAATCTCAATGCCGCAGATGTGATTGCAGCTTTACTCAAACATGGGCACTTACAATCTGGCGCTGGGGGATCTATACCTTCTGGTCGATCTATCAACTCTCCTTACTACCTTAGTATCTCTGACGGCCTCGATTTGTCAATCTGTCCTGTCATACTGAAAGGATTTTAATTTTTTTTAATGATTAGCAATTTCATAATCTTATTTGCAAGTTGGGCATTCTTGATCATCATACTCCAATTTGAGGGAGGGTGATAAGGAAATAAGTAACACTTTCCCTTGTAGGGAAAGAGAATGGTTATAGATGGTAGTTACCTTATAAAATTAGTTTCCTTGTAGAATTAGTTATAGATGATAATTTCCTTATAAACTTAGAATCATATTCCCGTTAAACTTTGGTTTATTATATCACTATATATTGTAACCCTCATCATTGATGCGATGTGTCATTGATGTAATATCAATGCACCATTAACAAAGTCTTTTATATTTTATCACATTTTAAAAAATAGAATGAGTGAAAGAGATTGTATTGGAAAAGTAAAAAATATATTAAATTGATGAAAATAATCTTAATTTTACTGAAAAAGAAAATTTTCAATATTAAAAGATCAAACAAAAAATAAAATACTTCCTCCGTCCTAGTTTAAATTGCAAGACAATCTTTATCACACTATTCAAGAAATATATATGATCTTTCATATGCTCATCTACGTATAATAACGGCAAAAAAATGATATTTAGAAATTACTTGTTACGACGAATTCAATAATATCACATATGATAATATTGTTGTTCACATATTCATTCAAATAGGAGATCACACTTTGATAGTATTTAAAGGTAGAAAAGCGTACGGATGGAGTATTAAAAAATGGGAGGGAGGATAAATGTTTGTGCTGGAAGGAATACAAGTTGTGATGTGGGCAGCCGGCACCATTTTGGTCCTTCAGGCTTCAGGGCTGCAAATTTGGGCAGCCGGCATCTTTTAACTATTAAATTATGACAATGACAGGGCCGCTGGGTCTTATTATATGAATTTAATTTATATAGGTGGTGGTTCATAATTGGTCAAAGTAAACTCTAGATGTGTACTCCCTCCAATGTATGAAGCTGATAATTTATATTTGAATTGATTTTTATATTAGTGGAATATGTAATGAGAAATGAGTGAAAATAATTTGAAATATTAGGAAGTGAATTAGAATCAAGCAAAGTATTGGGAAAACCGTCTTTTCATATGCATATGTAAGACAGAGTTGGATTAGAATTATAGAAAGATAAAAGATTTTAGTTGCTATTAAAAATTTAGTATGCAACGTGTAGCAGTTATAAGTTATTGACTTGATTAATGCAACCCAAATTTTTTATCTTGATTTATTCTAATTTGCAATTTAAACCTTGATTTTTTTATAACTTATGGAAAAACCATTTTTCAAAAGACAAAATCTTAGAACTATTACCTTTGTATCATAAAATAAAAAATTGGACTAAAATGGAAAGTTAGTAACTAATTGAATGAGTACATTTGTTTCAAGTTTTGTTTGTTTGTCAAGCAATTGATATATTCAGTAAGCACAAATATGAACTGAACCCAACCATCCTGGATTCCTTCCTCGATCTCAATGTATATGGTTGAACCCGTCAAAATTTGAATATAACGGTACATCTGACCCTTTGTGCATATTCAAGAGGTTACTTTATATTGACACTTGTAAATTGCACAATTTTTTTGAAAAAATAAAATTAATGGTAGAAATTGTATTGGAAAAAAAAAAGTAAATGGAATAGATGGAATTAATCTAGAATTTGTCATAAAGGAAAAGTGCCAATATAAAAAAACCATCCATAAATGGTAAAAATGCCAATATTAGAGGACCGGAGGGAGTACATCTATGTCGTTAATCGGCAAATCAGACCCCAAAACAACCATTATTATTTTTTCGATCAAATAAAACAGTTTTATTACTGGATTGTGTTTATTACAATGTGGGCCAAACAATGGGTCTTTATTACAGTCTTTCTAGGTACTTTGACGAGAGAAATATTTCGAAAAGAAGCTAACAAGACTCTCACTTCCTGTACTACAACATCAACCATAGACGGAGGAGGGTGATTCAGAGTAATCAAATTCACTTGCCAATTGAGAATATGTCTGAATGACCGCCTCTGCTACATATTGTTGGAGAAGAATAATTGATGATTGCTAAGGCTTCCGCCTGTAACGGAGAGGTAGCAGAGGCAATTTCGGACGATGGATTCGGATGCTCTGAATTCATACAGAGTCAGGCTCCGACTGAGACATTCTTATCTTTGTTGAACGCCGCATCCATTACCAATAAAGGTACATCTTTAGAGCTTTATGATATAATAATTTCCTGTTGTGCCTGTTCAATTGAACCTGTATTCAAAACTAAATTCTCAATATTTGAGCTTCCTCCAAAACCCTCATAAAACCTAGACATCGTTGTTGCTTGTTGCCATAGATTAACTGAGTCAACAGATGCACTGGGCTGATGATTTTTCCAAATTATCGAGTTTTTCTTTTCCACATGGACCAAATGATGTAGAAAGATAAGGTAACATCCTCCAGGCATGGAGCATTTTCCAGCCAGGTAACTAGCCAGCCAGAGAAATTTCCTTGCGCAGAGAAATCAAAACCCAAGGTACTAATTCGCCAAACTTTGTGACTTGCTTCACAACTTGCAAATAAATGATTTATTGTTTCTGTTGCAGAAGCACATTCTAGGAAAAACGGTAATTGAATGCAGTTTCTCCAGAAGAGAGCTAAGGTAGTAGACCGTGAGTTGTTGAGGATCCTCCACACCAAAAATTTGAATCTCACAAGTAAAGGTACTCTCCATAATATATTCCATACAGAGGGGTTGATTTTAGCATCTTGATTTGAATTCGGAGGTACTGAGGGGTTGATTTTAGCATCTTGATTTGAACTCTGAGGTCCTGAGTTCCTAGAATCCTGGACTGCTATTATGTATCCCCATTTAACCATATAATCACCCGTGCTTGATCATGTCCAAACCAGCCTATCCCTGTCTTGGCATGTAGAGACTTTAGGGGTTCTTATTACCATAATTCTTTTTGCAACTGGTCTTGGGAAGATTGTATCGACCAACTGTTTCCTCCATTGTTTTTTATTATCAACTAGATGACTAACTCTTAGGTTAGTTCTTATAGCCCAATATTGAGGCTCTGCAAGGGGATTGGAGACTCATGGTATCCAATTATTTGATATGTGAACATCCTGCCCATTTTTAATCTTCCATTGAAGCATGTTCTTCAGAAGTCTCGCTCCCCAGTGGATTGACTTCCAACCAAAACAAGAGTTATGTTTTAGCTTGTCCTCTATTAGATTGGAGATATTGTATTTAGCTAATAAAACTCTTGAGAACAAACAATTTGGTTCATAAATTAATTTTCATGCATGCTTTGAAAGGAGAGAGTGATTCATGGCCTTAGAATCCTTTAAACCTATGTCTCCTTCATGCTTAGATGTGCAAAAAGCTTGCCAATCTTTCCAATGAATTCATTTACCTTTAGTACTGCCTTTCTATATAAAACTCCTAACCAAACTGTCAAACTTGTCACATTGTATTTGACAATCTGAACATTGACATGGAGTGATAAGTCACTGTCTGTAGAATAGATTTTTCTAAGGTCATTCTTCCTTGAACATTCATTCCTTCAACTCTCCTTTTCTCCATCTTTCGTTTGATGTTGGTTATAAGGGATCCAAATAAAATTGACCTGTTTTTTTGTACTTAAGATGTTGATTCCCAGATATTTAAATGGTAATCCCTCTCTGTGAATATTCAGGGTATATTTGGTCCATGTTTTCCAGAACCAGGGAGTATTTAGGCTGAAGAAAAATGATGAATTCTTAAAACTCATCCTCTGGCCTGAATATCTAGCATATGAGTCTGTGCTTTGAGCCAAAAAACTGACATTTTGTTGATTATTTTCCAGGAAAATGAGACAATCATCTACATACATACTGTGAGAAATTATATCACCTCCTCTTTATGTTGCCACACCCATCCTGGAGTCAGTCCTATCAAGTAAAGAAGAAAAGACTTGCTGACATAGAATGAACATGTATGGCGATAGGGGGAAACCATGTCTGATTCCCTTGTTGGGAAAGAAAGGTTGAGAAATTTCTCCATTCAACAGAATAGAGAATGATACTATAGAAACACACTGATTAATCATATATTTCCAATTCTCCGAAAAAATCATTGTTTGTAATACAACATCAAGGAATTTCCAAGAGACTCGTTCATACGCTTTATTCATATCTAGTTTAATAGCAAACAGTGATTTCCTTCCCTTTCTTCTCTTTTGAATTGAACCTATCAAGTCATATGCCAAGAGAACACTCTCACTGATAAATATTCCTGGAATGAAACCATTCTGGTTATGTGAGATAAGATCCTTGATAACTTTCTTGAGTATTTTTTGTAATAACTTAGCCACAATTTTGTAACTGGTAATACAAAGACTTATAGGTTTGAAATTTTTGACTAGAACAAGGTTCTTAATTTTTGGAATAAAGACAATGAGAGCCATGTTCCAGTCTTTATTCAGAAGCTGACCTTACTGGAATTCCATAATACAATCCATCAAAGACTTCTTAACCAACTCCCAATTATTCTGGTAGAAACTAGGTGGGAATCTATCAATTCTCGATGAACACCATGATTTCATGCTTTTGACTGCATTCCAACCCATTTTTTCAGTGAAAGAAGCTTAAAGAATTTGAACTTGATCATTGGAGATATTTTTAGTGATACAATTAAGCATCTGCTGATGCGTCAAGTGGAAATCCGGCATCTGTAGATAGGTTTCAACACTCTCATATACTTGTTTAGAATGATTAAGCAATTTTGCCTGAATTTGCTCGGGTGTTGTCAACCAATCTCCCAATTTTGTTTTTAGATCCAATATCCTTCTTGCGATAGACTTCTTGGTCGCCCTTTTATGATAAAAGGATGAATTGGAATTACCAAATTTATCCCAGTTGAGCCTTGCTCTCTGCTGCCAGTAATCACATTGGAACTGTGGTAGTTTTAGTAGCTCTTGTTTAAGGGAGGTTTCTTGATTCTTCTGAACCTCACTGCTATGAGGAGCTCGGATATCTCGAAGCCTAGATTCCCAATTCTTGATTATGTGATCAATATTGCCACACGTTTTCATGTGCCGGTTATGCAAGTGCATCATTGTTACATGAAGTCTTTTTGAGAAGAACAGAGATAAATTCTAAATTGGAGGTTGTTGACTAGACATAAAATCAGGTCTTCATATTATATATATATATATATATATATATTTGTTATTGCAGAATCTCTTGCCTTGAAGGCTTCAAAGTGTTTCATCTTGCATGGTTTAACACAATCCCCTTATGAGTATACAACCATCGGGCCATGATCTGATATTGAAATTGGTAAATTTTTAACTAGCACCTTTGGAAAAAAAGGAAAGCCAGTTTGCAGTAACAAAGGTCCTGTTCTAGCCTCTCCCAGATTCTATCACCATTTTTCCTGCCATTTGACCATGTATACCAAGTCCCAACATTATTGAGTTTAGTTAGGCCTAAAAGCTTTAGCATTGTGCTGAAATGCTTAGAGTCATCCTCTTTATGGTCAGCTCCACCATATTTGTCCTAATTAGACAATACTTGATTCCAATCTCAAACACAAAGCAAGGGGTAGTTGAAATCATTCATAAATTTCAAAATCCAGTCCCAAGCACCAGTTCTCCTACTTCTATCAGGATCCCCAAAGACACCTTACAAGCTATTACATTAATAGAAAATTTAACTACTTCGAGGGAGATATTATCTGACAAAAAAAAGCTAATCCCCCCAGATAGTCCATTTGGACTTACACAAAACCTATTCTTATAGTAAGTAGAAGCAACCCAAAAATCAAGAACTGATTTGGTTTCCATAAAAAAAGATACCTCTGGTTGGTGTATCCTCAACAACCTTTTGAGATAATTATGTGCCAAGGGCTGGCTGAAATCCCAAAAATTCCACAATAAGACTCTCATATTGGCTTCGATGGTTGATTTAGGACAACCACCGGAATACCTTCAAAGAGATTAGAAAATAGCTCACCCATCACCCGAAGCTTGCTATTATTCGGAAGTTGCAGGACTTCTTTGTCCAACACAATTATATCTGTCAAAGAGTTTGAAATAGGATGATTGGCAGATGGGGTTTTGAGTTTCTTAGGGCCTGATACACCATTCTGGTCATTTGGCATTACTGTTGCAACTACTGAAACATTTTGGCCACATGCAGATTCAATTCCAATAGACAGCTGGACTATGGTAGGGGAGTTATAATTTCCACCTCCATTCCAGTGGTTAAATCCTATAACATTTCTTGCGTACTAACCAAAGTAGCATTATTCATTATAGTTGGGAGAGAGTGAGGGAAAGACTGAGTTTTCAAAAACTAGAAAATCAGGAATAATACTTGAGGGCTGCAAACCCTGAGTTTCCTCCGCATGCTAGTTCTGATCCAGTGGATTGATAAAATGCTCATCTTGACAATAGTTGAGTCCATAGAATTGATCACATTGGTTACTACATGCAACCATTCATTCTCATTGGGACCCCAGTTACGAACCATTGAAAACCCTAGACTTTGATGAGGAGACATTTGATCTTATTCAGTAAGATCAATGAAAGGAAAATCCATCTGCATGTTGTTTTAGCCACCTTGGGCAGATAAATCCCCTCCTGAAAAATCCATAAACCCCATGATTATTATACTCCAATAGATTCTGGGATTGGAGCATTGCATGTTGGTGCAGATGGTAAGATGACCGAGACTGATTTTTTCCTTGAGTTGAGATCGACGACTTGTATTTTATCCTAGGGAGATCTTCATCTACACTGACCATAAATTTAAAATCATTCCTAATGTTCTTCGCCTCATCGTGAAAATAATTCCACTGATCATCAACGAAGGACATAAGGATTTTAGAATTCATATTCTCCCTCTGACTGGATGTGCACTCATAGAATTCATGAATACATATAAGGAGTTATCAGAAACTAGATCAGCTCCTCTAGCTACAAAATTCTTCACCATAGCTTTGTTCACAAAATCCTTAAGCTCCAAATCATCAACAATATTGCAACGAGATGTAGGATGACCCATGACTCCACATGTTTTGCAGAATTTGACCAGCCTTTCATAGGCACATGTTGTATCTAGTACTGGTGATCGCCCAAATTCTGCATATAGAATCCCGGAATAAAAAGCTGGCTATCGTTGATTCACACCCTAGTCTTGAGATACTTGATGTTCATATCAGGGTGATACGACACGTTTACCCTCTCCACATCACCGATCATAGAGGCTATATCCTCTCTAGCAACTCTGTTCAAGACCTCAGCTAGCACATTGTACAACCAAATCCAATAATGTGCTAAACTCAAAATGATAAAGATTAGTAGGTTGAGATAAATCCAAGAGCTAAACTCCAATAATCACCCTTGAGTCACCTAAATCCAGTTGATCTCATATTACAAAATATATGCAAATTAGTCATATTTACTGAATGACCAAAGTGGGAACTGAGAATAAGCATTCTGTTATTTTCCTTGAATTATATATACAGAATTGAGAAAAAGAACTTGATAACTGCAAGATTATATTATGATGAAAAAAATTTAACTTTAAGTAAAAAAATTCCCTTCTGCATATTCACATTTTTTGGTAAAGCCTTACACTTATTTGTACAAAAAACATGTATTTGTGTCCTATTTTTTCCTTCTTAACTAACTAAAAATAAATAGTTTTTTAATCCAAAAGTAAAAGTATGAGCATTTTACTAACCGTGTGGAAGTGTTTGTCAAGGTCAATATCATATAGGAAACTTGGAAAAACCATCTCTGCAATATCCCCCAGCCAGAAATGAGTAGTGGTTGTTTGAAGAGTAATGAAGAAAAGCTATCAAAAAAGAAATGCAAACCGACTTTCTTTTTAGTTAATTGTTTATTTTGGTCTATCTAAATAAATGTGTATACTATTTATAGGCAAGGAAAGGTGTTCTAATGATGCATCAATGGAAATTAGCCATTAAGAAGCTTTTCCATAAATCAGCTTTTAAAACCTCAGTGATAGAAAAATCATATTACTCATGATCTCCTCTCTTATGTGAATGAACTTATACTCTTCATGATTATTTAGTTAGGATTAGGAATAATATAAATATTTACCAAGCAGTGTACATAAGAAGAAGAACAAGAAGAAAAGAAAGTACCCAGAACTACAGTCAATATAAAATACGCAATTGTCAATGTTGTTAAATTCTTTACTTGACTATACTGAAAATATATAGTATGCCATTTCCATTCTTCCCCTACAAAGAGAAACATACGTGATTTAGGGATAAAAGGTACCATGAAACATGTATCCTAGATTTTTGGAAACTGAATTGAACTTTGAAAATCCAATAATTGGACTTTGGAGAGATTTCCTTTATTAGTTGAACACTGAAAAAATGGCCAGACAAGTTGAAGATCTGTATATAGGTTAATGTTAGACACTCACATGATTTGAAAGATTGATAAATATCCCTCATTTAGCTGACTCCAGTCAGCCTATTGTGCACTTACTGTAGCCATGTGGCTGACTAAAAGGCACAACCACTCCATATGATTACAATGATTGTCTAATCCTTATTGAAAATAAATAAAATAAATGATATAAATTATTTACGTCAGCATTTATTATCACTATATATTGCAATGTTTTTTCTAACATTAAATCTAATCTATAGATTTTGTCTTCCTTTTCAATTTGCCCTATTTTAATAGCATTCTGTACACCACCAGTAGATGAAGGGAAAAAATAAGTATTTTTTACTATAGCACTGGTCTGTGCCTTCTTCTTCCTCTATATTATTGTTGTTTTCACATATGTTCTAAATACAAAACATATTTCTTCAAGGCAAAGCACAGTGAAGCCTTGCCGGTGAGTCTATTTCTTCAAGTTTATTTATCATAAGGTGGTTAGCAACAAAGAACATCGATACTGTGATATTCTAATATTTGGCGTGCATGTATTTTAGCTATATGTCAATGAACAATACGACCATGCATTCATGTTATTAAATATTCAAAATTTAAAGTATGTTTGCAGGAACTCTTTTTAGAACCAAACAAAGAATGCATTATGAAAGAAATTCAATGTCTTTGAGTTCTAGATAAAACATCTTCCTAGAAAAAAAGGAATCAAGAACAATGTTAAGTTGTACCCAATATAGATTATTATCTAATATGTCCTGTTTGAAACATCTAAAGTCTTCTTACAGTTGAAGTTTGTTATGATGATAAATGGTGCCAGAATTATTTGCATTTACAATTTATTTTTATTTACAGATGGAGACATCAAAAAAGATTACCGAGTTAAGAAATTCAGACAAGTTTTGTATTAAAACTATCACAGTGGTGGGAAAATGTGTGCCTTATCAAAGTACAACAAGTCCTACCAAACTACAAAATTTCACCTTTCAGGATGATGAGGTATAATACCAGAGCTTTATTTCCTGATATAATATACATCTTTCATAGCTTATATTTCATACCAAAATTACAGGTGCATAAGAGATGCTTACGTAGTGTCACAATGCCGTAATTCATTGAAGTATGCCAGTGTTCTTTTTGCACTTTTTCTGTTAAAATATTTCTACAAATATTATGCTCTTAATAAATTTATGTTTGGATTTAATGCACTTTATTTTTCTTTGTGGATGTCAATTTGGTTGTTTGTATTGCGCTCAGTTTGAGGCATGCATTTTGTGATAAAATGCAGATATGAAGAGTGAAACATATGATATTTATGATGTCCCTCTACATGAATTTTTTTGCCTCTTTTGCTTTTCAGCCATAGTTATTTGCTTTTATTGTCTTTGTAACGATCATATTTGACTGTAATACCTTTACCACATATAAGCTCAAACACTATAGTCTAATACTGAAGTTGCCATGTTATTTCCATATTCTAGATAGTGATATTGATTTTACTTATTGTTGGCGTGCCAAACTCATAAAAAACCTTCCAGGATGCTGGGGTATATTACCAAAACTTCATTTCATGCTTAATTATATATGTTCCATTGTTAATATTCCATACCAAAAATAAATGAAATTGGGAAAACTAACATCACACTTACACTTGTTATCTTGTCCTTGTGTATGTGAGGGGAAAAAGTAGAGGGTATAATGTTCAACAAAGCTTTTCTTACCATGGTCTCTAAGCTGCAGTTTTAATATATGTATCGAATTTCAAATGTTAAGATCAAGGAGATTGATAGGACATATGTCAAAGGAACAATAAAGGTACAATGCATCATTGATACAACAACTATAACAGAAAATGTAGAGGACCATGCGCAAATGGTGACTATACAAAAAAATTATGTGTCATTTTCTAAAATCCCTGAATTTCATGACAGAGCAGAATGGCCTATTGGTGCGCTTCTAAGCCATATCTTGTATACGCATTTTATACTCATTCATAATTTTATGCACATACTGATATCTTTCATTTTTTTCTACCATATTTTATTTTGCTAGATGTTATAGGTATTGTCGTGGCATTTCAGCCTACGCAGAAAGTGGTGACAGAAAAAGGGCTAAGGATGTTTCAAAAGTTTACCCTCATGAATGACAGATGATTAAAGGAGTACTTTTAGTGGCCTACTCAATATAATTTTTGTTTAATTTTACAAATATCTTAGTAGCCTTTTGGTTGTTCATATTTGAAGATATCAAGATATATTTATAGGCTGAGTTTGTCAATGTCGAAGGAGCTGCATTGGTTCACATGGTTAGACAATATCTAGTCCTCATAGCCAAACGAGTCAACATAGCCTTATTTAATTGCATGCCTAATTTTCTAAACTTATATCGAACATAAAAAACACCGAAATAGATGTCGCACATATAAGCTATCTTGTGTTACATGTACATGTGTAGAGTTGTCGACTAATTTTTGGATAAGGTTGTTGATAGATGCCTCAAACGATGAAGCTCTTGATCTTAAAAACTGGCATGATGTTTATATAATTCCATAATATATGATGATCCACTCACAACCTCCTTTTTCTACAGGGCTAACCAGAACAAGACTTTTCCCCTGAAATTGTGGCCTCTAACATGGACAACTTACACATTGTCAGTGTCGCTATGAATGACACTACAAATATCACTCCAGTGGCCAGTATATTACCTGAATAGAAAATAATATGTTTCAAGAAGCATGATTATCCCCTTATAAGATGATCACCATTATGGCTAAACTATCATTCATGAAGTGCACCTAACATAGTAAATTATTATTTAGGTAGCATGTTCATAAGTTTTTATAAGCCTGAAAAGTATATCTCAAAACTACCTTTATATGGCCGACAAGAAGTGTTTCAATGCTACTACTGCTGGATATCAGTTTGAGTACACGTGCAATAAGTGCTCAACAAAGCAGCTGGCAGAGCCTAGGTAGCTGACTCTCATGATCCTTGTTGGCATCTTCTAATCATTCACAACGTTGAATTTCATAAATTAACCATTACAGGATTTTTTATATGATAATGTTCTGCAGGCTATGCAAGACGTCTCTCAGGTATAATATGAATCAAATATTCTACCATATATTCAATCGTGTTCAGCCCCATAGAAAAACACATTCCTTCACAAGGTATAATGATGCACAAGCTAATTCATATTATTCTTCTATTCTATGCTAGGATTACATTCAGTTAAGGGAGGCTAAGCTGAGTAAAAAAAGAGTACATAGTTCAACTAAAAACACCCAAACTCAAACTGCAGAAATCGCTCCTAAGTACATAGTGGTAAAGTGTTATGAAAATGAGGTAATTGATGTGTTGAAACAAGATACACCACCCAAAGGCTCTCTTGCATGATCTTCTACAACTACTACAAAAGTTAGATTTGATGAACCTTCAGATTTGGTTCAAAATTCAGCAAATACTGAGGGATCGAAGGCCCGGAGAGAAATTTAGTCCAACTCATGTTCTTCACTGGAGGCTATCACAACTGAAGCTCCTTGAGAACCACTCCTCAATTTGAGACGTTAGTTTATATTAACATGGCTTTTCAGTATATCAAGAGCTTAAAGTGCTTTTTGTTCTTAACATTGTAGTCGCCTTCCTTATGCATTTTTTCGGTAACCATTTCTAATATATGCAAAATCAACAAGAGGTGGGGCTAAGCTTCTTTGTTAGGAAGGTATGACGATCTCCCGGATACTACAAAACCATCTCCCATGAAACACAAGTAGATATCAAGATTGTCTACCAAATTGCTACTATGTAATCTTAATTAACTGCGTAATGTAACTTAATATATAAACAACAAGTCTATGTGGGAGAAGTTTTAAAATTTACTCCCTACCCAGTGTATCCAATTAGTGGACATTCTACGAATTTTGTGTGTATTTAAATTATGCCTGTAATTTCCATCTACCCTATTTATATATTATATGATATAATCATGCGCACATCACATTTTTTCTTAACTATCTATTTGCACCATAAACATGGACAAATCTTTCTGAGACCTCTCTACTGCAAGAATGGAGAGCTAGATATGTTTATAAGCTGGACAACTCTTTACTATATACTACATATGTTTGTTACGAGAATGACTCAAAGTTTTCGATATCAACATTTAATGAAATACTTGAATCAAACCTTTGAATGATTTAATATAGGGCAGGTGTTTCATTATGAAAGCATTAACTGTTGCTATATATTACATTCTAAATGAGGCAATGTGAAATCCTTAATTGTACGCATAAATACCCACATCGCGCATTTGTAAATGTGATCCAAAAGCATTAACGGTGTTTAATAACACGAAGGTGATCAAAACAATTACTAGTTACTAGTATACAAGATCAAAACTAGACTTTGGTGCCACTTTCTTCTTCTTTTGTTTCCACTACCTCTTCATCATCGAGACAATCTCCACTCACCAACATTCCATCCTCTTCTCCACCATCGCTACCAAACAAGTTCAACACAACGAAGTAGATAAAGTTGATCATACTCAAAATACACAGAATCCAATAATAGTAGTCATAACGGCCCTTGTTCAAGTCATTGGAAACCCAGCCTAACCGCCCTCCTCTCTCAGAAACTCGATTCACAACCACCACAATGAAACTCGCCACCAAATTCCCAACAGCAGAACCTAGTGCAAAGAGAGACACGCCGATGCTAGACATGCTCTTCGGAAAACACGAATAGTAGAACTCGATCTGCCCGATCGCGTTAAACGCCTCAGCCAATCCAATCAGACACAGCTGAGGAACCAGCCAAAGCACAGACATCTCCATCAAACCATCCTTAACAGCTGCACTTCTTCTTCTTCCTTCCACCAATGCTGCAATGGCAGTGGCGATGCACGACACGAATAGGCCGATTCCCATCCTCTGCTTAAAACTGAGCCCCCTTGGGTCCTTGGTGTACTTTGATAAGGGTGCAACAAGTAGTCTGTCGTAAACTGCCACCCAAATTCCCAGAGTTAGGACAGTGAAGGCGGTTAGCGTGGCCGGAGGGATGGTGAGGTTTCCGGCCATGCGCCGGTCCATGGTGAGTGCCTGCAGCACCAGGAAGGAATGCTGGCTGATTGCTACTGCAATCATGATCCCGGTTGACCATATGGGGAGTATTTTGATCAGCACTTTGAAGTTCTCTACTTGTTCGACTGTGCAGATTTTCCAGGGATCTGGGGTTAATGAACCCTGATTAGGATCTCTCACCATGCAAGCTTTGTTTAAAAACCTATGCACACCATCAGGACATAGAACATGTTCAAGTGACTAGAAAAAATTGCGCTTAAAACGCATGAGATATTCTGTAACACTCTGTTGAGATGCTACGTGCCATATCATTTCATATAAACACTTAATACAATTAAATATAATACCAATTAAGTTTGTAATGTAATTTTACATTGACAACAAAGATGACAGCTAAATTGAAAAATGATATTTTGTAAAAGTAACACCTGTTAGAGTAAATAAGGCCCATCCCCAATAGGGTTTAGATTACAGTTTGTTCGTTGTGCATTGTATTTATATATTTCTGTAGACAAAGTTGTCCTACTCTCCGTTTTTTTTACATTATCATGGTATCAAAGCAGTTCAATCCTACTGTTGGAACAATGAAAGAAAAATGGAATAAATGAACACAAAATTTTGGTTCTGAAAAGATTACAGCTTTTCTCATTTTTCATTCTCCTATTTATAGATTACAAAAATGACTTAAGAATTATTCCTACACTAATGAAG
>JAULKM010030854.1:0-13669 GCA_032355605.1 Rubia tinctorum | reverse complement strand
AAAATTTATGAAATTTAACTTTGAAAAAGTAAAGTGGTCTATTCTGTTGGAACCACGGAAGGAGTACTAAGCAATTGATTTGTAGACGCGCTCCTATCATTAGGGTAACAGCCCTATTATTGGATCACCCAGACCAACTTGGACTTTGATATTCTACTGTGCAGAGGTGACACGTGGTCTTGTCGATCAACAATGAAATAGGAGGAAAAAAGAGAGGATATAATTACCTGGACCGCACCTTATCTGGCACTTGCGTTCACAACGAGCCTGAAGCCTTGCTGAAACAAAAGCAGAAATGAGAACCAAAAGCAGAAATCAAATAAAGAAAGGTGATTTGAAGAGATAGTTACGGAACGAGGGTTGAACGCAGGCGGTTTGGCAGGCATCTAGGCAGCCGATCTGGGCAGAAACCGGAACTTGCAAAGGGACTGTTAATAAGCAAAGGAGGAGTATGACTGCCATGGCGGTGTTCTTGCTCTCCATTTTTGTGCGTAAATAAATGCCAGTAATAAGCTTATAGTACTATAAATAGGAAGGAAGGAAGGAAGGCGGTCAGTAGATTTGGCTTCAGCCGCCGTACCTTTTTGGGTGGTAACATGGGCAGCTCAGCAAGTGGGCCGACTAGTTTGAATTCAGAGCGTGCATCAACTCCACTGTTTGGGACTAATTTGCGACTAGTTCCAGAAATGTTAAGTTGTGTCACTTCCGTCTGGTCAAATCGTTAATTTTAGCCTTTATTGATTTTTTGGGGTTTAATCCCAGAATTATATACAAGTTAGAGGAATGTCTTCTTGATCCGTGCGATATCTGAGTTGAGATGTCTTCTCAACCCATTCAGATGTCGTCGACGAGACGAGACCCAGGTTGAGATTAATCACGCACCGCACACACGGTTTGAGAAGACATTCTTGTGAATTACAAAGATTCCGGGGTTGAATAGGAAAACGACATTTTTGGCACCTTAAAATGTCAACAACAGTTAAACTTAGCAGTTTGACTAGACGGAAGTGACACGACTTAACAATTCTGTTAGTTCAGGGGTGAAGAGTGTTAAAAAATGAAATGGATATTCAAAGGTGAACGATGAAGTCATTTTGTACCGAATAACCGTTGGATAACGTCATTTTGTAGTTGATGTAACTAATGAGGTAATTTAGTGTTTATTTTTATTTATTGTAACGAGATTCTTATAGCTTTAAAAAAACCTTCACACTATATCGTAATGTATAAATAATTATAGTTTGGCCGTAAAATCTATTGGAACGAGATTTTTATGACTGATCTAACCATTAATAATCTAACAAAAAAACTTTCTCTTAAATTTCTTATATAAGTGTGAATTGAGTTCTCAGTTTAATTTCAAATTGATTTTTTAAGGTATTCAAATTGAATTTAAGATAAAAGTGTTTAATTCCGATTCCACTCATTCACCTTCCAATATTAAATGCTCCGTGGTCTATTTTGACTTGACTCCCCTTTTCCTTCTTTCTTAAGTCTATCCGCTCTTTTCTCCATGGATGGATCGGTCTCCCATCCCACGGACCCACGCTCTCTAAATTAGGATGATTATTAAATTTAAAAAAATAATATTCTAAAAATATTCTAGGTGGAATTTAAGCAGATAAAATAATACTTTTTTTGGGTCGGTCCAATATATTTTAAGATCATGTGTGATTTTTATTGGCTCTTATATATTTTTGTAAAATTTAATACAAAATATAGAAAGAATATTTATTACAAATTGTAACACAATCAAGTGCAAAACTAAGAGGTTACTCCATATTTATTTTATTTTTATTGAAATATTAAAAATAATAAAAAATAGAGGAGACATAAATCAAGATGCTAAAAAACATTACTCCCTCCGTCCCAGGGGAATCTCCAGAGAGAGAAAATCTCTCTGCAAAATTTTCCCTGGTGAAAAGACTAAATTGCCCCTCCACTTTTCTTCCTCTCTCCCATCTTGATCCTCCCGCCACTAATCTTCTCTGCCTCCAGTACTTTTGCCTCCATCCTCCCGTCTTCTCGCTTCCCACCACCCACCCACTTGTCCTCTCCGCCTCCCGTCCTCCAGATCTGAATCGGTAGTGGGTCAATTGGTGGTGATGTCAATGATGGGTCAATCGGTGGTGGCGTTTATGGTGTGTCAATGATTGCGATAGAATTGAGGGGGTGGCGCTAGCGGGGGAGGCGAGGGGTGACGCTAACAGAGGAGATGCTAGGGTTTAGAGGGATGGGTGGGGCGTGAGAGGTGGTGGTGAAGGGAGGAGGAAGAAGTAAGAACTGGTGCGAGCCGAGGTGAGGGGTGGGCCTATGGGTGGAGGCGAGAGGTGGCGCTAGCGGAGGAAACACTAGGGTTTTGGCGGAGGGAGGGGCGTGAGAGGTGGTGACAATGGGAGAGGCTGTGGCCGTGAGAATGATGGTAGAGGGAGAGGCGGTGGGAGGAGGTGGAGGGAGGTAAAATATGGTTCGTAGAAGGGGGGAAACTAGGGTACCGGAAAATAGGATCGGTGGCTTCAGGAGCGGAGACGGGGTGAAATAGGAGGTGGCGCAGATGGGGAGTGGTGGCTCAGATGGGGTGAAAGAGGAGGATGCGGAGCTGGTGGGTTTAGGTGTGGCTTCAGGGGCGGAGGAGGGGTGGCTTCATGGGCGGAGATGGGGTGAAAGAGGAGGAGGTAGAGCTGGTGGCAGAGACGAAAGCAGGGGGGAGTAGTTGTAGAGACATAGGGGAGGTGAGTGGTGGAGGAGGTCGGTGACGGCGGACGACGGTAGAGGAGAAAATGGGTGGCTGAGGAACGAAGGTGGCAAATGGGTAAAATTTTAATGTGGAGAATTTGTAAAATTTTAATGTTGTAAGGCAATTGTGTCTTATGACATGTGAAATTTTACTTAAAAGAGAAAGTGTGTAGATTTGTTTGGGACATCCAAAAAAGAAAAGTGTGCAAATTCCCCTGGGACAGAGGGAGACGGGATTACTTTGTTTGAATCATCTAACATAAAACTCCAAATTTAGTAATTTCTTTAATCTTTAATCCATTAAAATAAAAATAATAAATTCAAACCTATAAGTATCAGACTCTCAGAAAAGGTGGTTTGTACTTAAACTTATGGACAGTCCACTATAATTTTTACCTTACATGTTGTAATTTTTATAAAATTTAAATATTTTATTTTAAAAGTTAAAACAAGTAATAAATTGTATTTTAATGTGAAAATATAAAAATATATAATAAAAAAAATTGAATTTCTAAATTTAGTATATAATTTAACAAATACAATGTATAATGTAAAAAAATAAGTGGATTATCTATAAGTTTATGAACATGCCACCTGTCAGGAAACCCACTCTTAAATCACATATATTCCTAACTTTTCTTCTCTAACTAATGGATAAACTTTATTGTTTAGGTTTTGTGTCTTGATTTTACTACTATTCAGTTTTTAATGTTCCATTTTAGAAGAAAAAAATTGCAAATTTTCTTTAAGTTTGCAAAGAAAATAAGGTCAGGTAGAATTTAGAGTCCGTCTCTTGAAAGAAAATCTTTCCATAAGTCATGGAAAGACCAAGGTTTAAAGTGTAAATTATAAGAAATGAAGATAAAATTTTTGGGTTGTATGAATAGAGTTATAAACTTTATAACTACTACACGTTGCATAATGAATTTTTAATATTGCAACAAAAATCTTTTATCTTTTATTATTCTAATTAAATCTCGTCTCTCCATAATCCTATGAAAAAAATGGTTTTTCCCAAGATTTTGACTAGAATTAGTATAGAAAACTATGCAAATTAAAATAAATACTCTGTTAATTGATTAGTAAGTGGTGATCTCTATGAGGTAAAGGCAACAAAAAAAAATTCTCATTCTTCTTTAAATTAAAAATATAAAAGAAAAGGAAGATTTAACAAATAAACATTATAACCTAGAGAAAGCTTAGTAATGGAATGAGCCGAAAAGTAATTTAGCATTTTAATCTAGTGGGTCAAAAAGTAACTTAAATTTTAAAATGGACCAGATTTAAATTAAATGACTCAAATTTAACAAAATTAAAGAAAAATATATAAAAACACTAAAATATTTTTGAGCTCTTTAAAAATTTGGCCTCGGTGCTGAAGCACAACCCACACTAGTCTCGAGCCGGCCCTGACTATATCAACTGATTTTTATAATAAATTTTTGATTTAGAAATAATTAGCTAAGTCAATTATAGAATATAGATAGATATTCATCATTCAGACTATTCATTAGTCTCAAATCATATCACAACTGGTTAAGATTAAAATTAGAATTTAAAAATAATGTAGATCGGTAACAGGATTGGTATATTAAATATTAAGATTAAAATCGGACCAAAAATTACTTTAAACCATACCGGATTAGTATTTATTAAATTTAATAATTTATTGCTAGCTGTACAAGAATTTATGTGTGGTATTCAACTACCAAAATATTTTGCTACTCATCACGTTAATTCCTAAAATTCATACCCCTAAAAGACTTGCTGAATATAGACCTATCAATCTTATTCCCTCCGTTCATTAATGTTTGACACACTTTTTACTTCATTTTCTCAAGGCATGTTTGACCATCAGTAACTTTTGCTACATATGTTAATATCCGGTAAAATTTTAATATTTGGAAAGTACATGCTACGAAAAATCCAACGATATCTCACATGATAATATTACTACTTATATATTACATGAAAATTATGGTCAAATATGACTGGGGAAAACAGACTAATCAAATTTAGCTGAACGGAGGGAGTACTACTTTCACCCATAAAATCCTCTGTGAGATAATTGCAGATAGAATAAAATCATTTCTTCCCACGTGTATTTCACAGGAACAATCAACATTCATAAAATGTAGGGAAATAGCAGATAATATTTTGGTCATGCAGAATATGATAACGGGTAAAAGGTCCAAGTCACTGAATATGATTGCTAAAATTTAACATGGATCTCAGAAGTCAAAACCCTCATTGACAGCTTCTCCTTAAAGTTTTGGTGGAATTCTTACTTCTGGATTGCAAATTGGAGATTCTAGGGAATGGAGATTCTAACTTCTGATTGCAAATTGGTTCGGTGCAAGTCCAATTGTTACTAATGGCAAGGACAAGAACCAGCACCGTTCCCACTTTTGAGAATAAAAGTTTTCATCAGGGATAGAACCACACTTCAGCCTTCACTGGAAGCTGGTCTACAAGATCATATCCAGGTTACATCGGTTTCCGGTAGGTATGAAAGTGGGGTGGTTTTTTTTGGAGGTTCGCCCCAATGGGGTGTGCATGGAGGCAGTTTTAATGAAGGATGGGTAGGTATGAATATGAAAATGATACCCGCCATGAATAGTGGGCATGACATATATATATATATGTATGTATATATCAGTTCACACATGCCCCTCTCTACTAAACTCGTTGTATACCTGTTTATAAATATAATAAATTATCATTTATCCATATTACACATATCTTACTGATAATATTTTCATGTAATTATTTTAAATTTTCAATATAAAAATTGTTATAATCAAACGCATGAAAGAGTATACACATCACAAAATCTATTTCGACTGCTTGTGTAAAGATCTTTTTGGATGGCAAGTGCTCTTGCCTTAGCATAGTTTTATCCTACCTATGGTATTTCTAATATTTGTATTGATTTGGCCAATGCCAAACTTTATAGTCTTAGTCACGTCAATATATACCCCGTATTTATTTAAAAAATATTCTTACAATTAAATTTTGATGTGTTTTTCCAATTCTTTTACTAGATGTTTAAATACATTTATTTAATTTTTATTTTATGGTTTTATTTGATGTTTAACTTCTTTTTATTGATGTGTATTTCTAATATTTTACTTTGATGATTCATTATTTAAGTTTGATGTGTAATTTTTAGGTTTTATTTGATGTTTAACTACTTCAATTTTGATGTGTATTTTTTATATTTGAATTTGATGTTTAAACATTATAATTTGATGTTTATATTAATTTTTTAATTGGTACTTAACTTTTTAAATTTTTTATAGTGTTTTATTTGATGTCCAATTATTTGAATTTTAATGTGTATTTTTAGTATTTTTATTCGATGTTGAAACATTCTAATTTGATGTTTAACTATTTTAATTTTATGTGTATTTTTTGTATTTTAATTTGTTCTTTAAACATTCTAAGTTGATATTTATATTTAGTATTTTAATTGATATTTAATTATTGATATTTTACATGTATAGTGCTTTATTTGATGTTTTATTATTATTTTAACTTGGTATTTTTATTTAATTCTTAAAAAAATTATTTGATTTGATATTTTATTATTTCAATATGACCTTTTAATACTTTAAGTATGACTTATTATATTTAATTTATTAAAAAGATAAAATAGATTAAATGTGGGTTGGATCAGATGGAAGCCCGAATCCATGCCCAGATCTCGGTGGTCGTCTTCCCCAAGCTCTTATATTCCTCGGGGATGGAAAATTGAGCGTCGGAGTTAACAGTGAAATCCGCAGGAAATGACGCTAATCAGAAAATGAGCATCGGATTTTACGGTGAAACGATCCGAAATCGAAATAATACTCCCCTGGGATGAGTGTCGGAGCAGAGAAACAAAACGCCAAAATAGGAAATTGGCGTTGGTCAGTGGAAATTCAGGGAAAAACAAACTTGGGAATAGTAGTTTACGAAATGAGAGCATCGAACATGTAAACAACGTGAATCAGCAAACTGCCATCGAATTAATATCAAAGAACCCTAGAAAACATGAGCTAGAACACATTGAGGAATCCAAGCTTGTTTGAGCAGTGAAAATTAGCCAACGAAATTGGATGAAGCCTGAAGGTTGCAGGATTGGTGCGGCGGAAAACCACCGCTAGAGCGATAGAATAAGGATTCGGCCGGAGAAGGTGGCGTAAACTGCTGCGATCCAGAGCTCCATGGATTCAACGAAGGCGATGGCGAGTAATTTTATTTGCAATTGCAATTTTGACCCATGAGTTTCTGTAGTTTTTAAAATATTAACCTCGAAAATAAAGTTATTATCTTTTGAACCCCAAATTTGATCCACTCTTATTTTATGATTCCACAATATTTAATTATAGTCTTTGGTCTTACGGTGAGACGGTTTCGCAGGAGACAGACTCTTTGGAGATGGGAGAGATAAGAAGCCGGTGGCACACCCGAAGACTAGTAATATACAAATTTTATACTGGTTAGTACAATACAACTTTTTATACTCCCTATGTCTCAATTCAAAATGCACAACAATCATTAGCATGATGTTCAAAAACATGTTTGACCATTAACATGTTTAACAACATATAAGAACGACAAATAAAAATTGATATTTAGAAACTACTTGTTACGACAAATTCAACTCTATCACATCCGATAATATTGTTACTCATATTTCTATTCAAATATGTGGTCAAACTTTGATAAATAATAGTGTCCAAAAATAAAGCGTGCAATTTGGGTTGGGACGGAGGGAGTACCATATTCTTAGGGTACAATGAGTGTACCGCATTGTGTATCTATTGAAAGTATTATTTATTATTAGTATTTTCATTACTCCCTCCTTCCCACCCCAATTTACATAAAGAGAAATTGAGGTGGGGGAATTTGTATAGTAAAAAAAGTACAAAAACAACTGCAAAAAAGCTGGTCGAATTACTGTAGACAGGACTTAAAATCAAAGTTTTGTCTGCTGTGAATAGTAAATTTTAAATTTGATAAACAAATGTCCCAGTTCAAATTGCACAACAATCATTAGCACGTTGTTCAAGTAACATGTTTGACCGTTAATATGTTTAACTACGTACAATAACGACAAATAAAAAATTGATATTTAGAAACTACTTGTTACGACGAATTAAACTATATCACATATGATAATATTGTTACTCAATTTATATTCAAATATGTGGTCAAAATTTGATTAAAAAAATAGTGTCCAAAAAGAAAGCGTGCAATTTGAGTTGGACGAAGGGAGTACCCTATTCTTAGGGTACAATGAGTGTACCGCATTGTGTATCTATTGAAAGTATTATTATTTATTATTATTATTTTCATTACTCCCTCCTTCCCACCTCAATTTACAGAAAGAGAAATTGAGGTGGGGGAATTTGTACAGTAAAAAAAATACAAAAACAATTGCAAAAAAGCTGGTCGAATTACTGTAGACATGACTTAAAAGCAAAGTTTTGTCTGCTGTGAATAGTACATTTTGAATTTGATAAACAAATGTCCCAGTTCAAATTGAACAACAATCATTAGCACGCTGTTCAAGTAGCATGTTTGACCGTTAATATGTTTAACTACGTACAATAACGACAAATAAAAATTTGATATTTAAAAACTACTTGTTAGGAAAAATTCAAGAATATCACATACGATAATATTGTTACTCATATTTCTATTCAAATATGTGGTCAAACTTTAATTAAGAATATTGTCCAAAAAGAAAGCGTGCAATTTGAGTTGGGACGGAGAGAGTACCCTATTCTTAGGGTACAATGAGTGTACCACATTTTGTATCTATTGAAAGTATTTATTTATTATTATTTTCATTACTCCTTCCCACCTCAATTTACAGAAAGAGAATTTGAGGTGGGGGAATTTGTACAGTAAAAAAAGTACAAAAACAACTGCAAAAAAGCTGGTCGAATTACTGTAGATAGGACTTAAAAGCAAAGTTTTGTCTGTTGTGAATAGTAAATTTTGATTTTGATAAACAAATGTCCCAGTTCAAATTGCACAACAATCATTAGCACGCTGTTCAAGTAATATGTTTGACCGTTAATATGTTTAATTACGTACAATAACGACAAATAAAAAATTGATATTTAGAAACTACTTGTTACGACGAATTAAACTATATCACATACGATAATATTGTTACTCATATTTCAATTCAAATATGTGGTCAAACTTTGATAAAGAATAGTGTCCAAAAAGAAAGTGTGCAATTTGAGTTGGGACGTAGGCAGTAACTGATGGAGATCCCAAGACGACTACCACTATTAATGAAGATATTCCATGTCTTGATCAAACATTCAAGGGTTATGTTTGGGATCTTCTAAGTGACATGGTTGGACCTATGACAAGGTCAAGAATGAAGCTTAGGTATGCGGCATTGAATGGTTTGGTTGATCGCCTTCATAATGAAGAATTAGTGAAGAAGTGGGCAAGGGCTTGGATTACTTATTCAAGTTTGTCGATTAACTGAATACATTATGAAGAACACTATACTCTTTTTTCCCATTGGGTTTTTAATGAGGTAGTGTGATCATTGTAACATTATTTTATTTCAGTCCAATAACTCAGCCATGTGGGCTTCTGAAGAGTTCATAATTTTTGAACCCAGTCCATTAGGGTTTCTAAAAAATTGTTTTTATTCTGATTAGAATTAGATTTGGTATGATTAGATAAGGTAATATTTTCTAGTCTAATTCTAAGAGGAGATCAGCCGAGTAGGTTTTGTTTTTTTGGTATTTTAGTTAAATATTGTTTTAGCTTCTTCAAGCTGTCATAAGTTGATTTAGATTCCATTTGTGTTTAGGGTTTGGAGTTGGCCGAATTTCACCTCTATTTAAAGAGAGGTTGGCCGAGATTTTTAAACATATTTTATCAATCAAATATTCAGAATTTTGAGTCATTCTCAATATTTTCATTGTTGCTTAATCCTGCAGGTTAATTAAGTTTCAATATCCTTTGTGTGCTAATCATGCGGGCTAGTTAGTGAGCGAAGAACCCTTGTGATCTAAACCTGCGGGCTATTTAGAGAGCAAGTTGGAATTGAGTGTACCCTGCAGGCTAGACGCTTGAATTTCGTGAGAAACAAGTAGGTTGGGCGATATTCCTACTTGGGTCAAAAATCTGATATTCCATAATCCAGAGTGTTCGCAAGGAGATTCATATCATGTAACCCCAGGGAACTCAGCAAGGGAAGGCTCTACCGAGCCCAAGGGAATTCCCCCAGACACTCTCGAGGTAAGATCAATCTGGGAGCTAACGGGGAACTCAAATTGAGCCCCATCATCCATTTTCTGCCTCCGGGGGATAGGGCCACGACTAGAAGACCCCTCACAATCCCTCTCCTTACTAGTATCCACATCAGGAAATGTCAGGGAGGGCTCTTGAGAAGCTCCTCGAAGGGAACCTCCTCTTCATTGGTCTCGACCTTAACAAACTCGTCGCAGAAGCCCACTGAAATAAAATATGGGGGAAAAGTGTCAGTAAAACATAATAAAATTAAAATATACGCACAATAGAAAAATAAACATCGCAAACACCTTCACCCAAGGGGGGGATTTCGAAAAGGGTCCTCCTTGACCTCGACGGCCCCCTGGCCTTTGACCTCAAACGAAGACTCTATAGGTCCTGAATGACCAGGCTTGCCACCTTCCTTCGAAATAGGGAGATCTCTCTTCCTACCCTTCTTAGGCTTGCCACCTTCATCCGAAATAGGGAGAACACTCTTCCTATCCTTCTTAGGCTTGCCACCTTCATCCTCTTTTCTCTTCTTCTTTTTCTTCTCGGGAGAGGGTACCTTCAAAATGGGGAAGGAGGGTGTGGCTTAATAAAAATAGGATCTTGGCCATAGACCCATTTCTTGTAGACCTTAGATGGCCAAGAGTAGCTAGATGTGTTCTTCCCGTAGGAGGCAATGTCTAGGGAATCACTTAAGAATCTATCCCTATTGGCAACCATTTACTCGGGAACATAGTAGTTTGAAATATTCTAGAATCGAGGCCTCAAATTCCATTTTGGAACTTAATAACAACCGACCTCGTTATCAAAGTTATAGATTGGAGGTTTATGCCAGTCCCGACAGTTCGAGGAAATATTAATAGGGTGATTAGGAAACCTGTTACTAAGGGTTAGGATCCTCTTTATGGCCACACCGTTTTGTACCACATCCTTGCTACGAGAAAGATGGTAGAGGGATCTAAAATTTTTGTAGCTAGGGGTAATTCCTAAATTTTCGCAGTGGGCTATGAACGCCATGGTATAAAGGACAACGTTCGAGTGGGTTTGGGCCAAATTAATTTGGTGCTCCTCAAGAAGCCGGGAAAGGATAGGTGGAAGGGGGAAACAGAGCCCAAATCTAAAATGACGCTCATATACGGTGCACCTTCCAACCAGGGGAGACCTAGGGCTTTCGTCTTCTCGAATGACCTCTAGACCCAAATCCTCGGGAACCATAATGATGGATGGGAGGCTAGATAACATAATGGTAATTTCTAGGGGAAGGGACCGGGGACTTTCGAGAACAGGGATCAGAATCTCCTGGAAGATAAAACACTAACCCTCCTTATCCCTCTGGATATTTACCTCCCTCCGAATCCTCTCCTTCGAGGTAACCCATTTCCGGCAAAAACATGGATGTGGCATCGGACGCCTAATTGCCTTCTCCTAACTTTCTTCACGGAATGAACTGTATTTGGCCGCCAATGAAGGAACGGTGCTGGATTCCTGGAAGTAGGAGTTATCAACTCCGCCGATAGCCGGAACGACCAAAAAATATGCTGGGATAGCCCTTTCCCCCCTTAGTTGTTTGTGACATTGGGAAATGAAAGAAAGAGTAAGAAAAGGTTAAGGAAAGGGAGGAAAATGGGACTTACTGGGAAAGTTTGGCGGGAAGAAGTCGAACGGAAGTAGGTCAACCAGAGCTCTCTAGTGAGTGATGGAGCTTCAAGGATAAGGAGAAAAGGAAGAAAAACTTGGCAAAATTGGGTGAGAAAGTAAGTGAAAAAACCCTAAGGGAAATATTTATAGAAGTTAAAAAGAAGCAATGATTGCATCGGGCTGCCAAACGAAAAAGAGAACATGGGATAGTGGGTTACGTGGGCAAAAGTTTCCTGAAATTAATGGAAAGAGCAATGCACGTAGGATCGGACGCGAACTTCACGCGCTCAACGACGTCTATGGGTAATAAGCCCCAGGTGACCTTTCCACTTCTCTTGCCAAAGCACCCTCATAAAAGGGAATTCACAGCCCCCTATTCCTTGTTATCGAGGCCCGAAGGCCCCGTGAAAAGAGGTAAGTTCGAAGGGATATTTGTATCCCTGAACCCTGGATGGACAATAGAAAGATGAGGGTCAAACCCTACGCAAATGAGCCTATTCGAAGGCCGGATCCCAAGGCCGGATCCCAAAACCGATTCGAAGGATCCCATGTCGACCCCGGCGGTGAAGCCTCGGATCCTCAAGGGACTTGAAAATCGTCCCCCGTGTCCAACAATGAGTTCGAAGCAGTCATATCGAAGTTCGAAGCAACGAACTAGTCGGGGGAAGCCCCGAAGTCAAAGATGGAAACATGGGATAAATCCAAGGTTTGAACCCTTAACTTTATATAGGCTTATTGATAATGTGTATTTTTGTTGGGCCCTAAATGCCTAGCATGGCCGGCTCAAATTACTCTATTTTACACATATTGTAATATTATTTGGGTAATAACCTTTGGGCCGGCCTAAGGAAGAGCCAAGTACTTATATCATAAGCAAACAAGAGAGTTGCACTATCAACCTTCCTATATAAAGGAGAAAGGTAATGTTGTATACTCAACTATTCATTCCTACTTTAATAGACTCTCTTTCTGACTTGAACGTCGAGATTCTTTCCCCCGGATCACTCCGGGGGCTTTTTCTTGCGGGTTCTGATCAGACGCACTAGGGGATCCGGTGGCTACGGTTTTGGGTCGCATCACTGTCTCATAATGAGATCATGTGCAAATCATAAAATAAGACAAGAGCTTTTTCATTTCGGGGGTTATAGTAATAATATTTATAATCCGGGTTCCTTTTAGAAAAAGTTGCAAAGATCAAAATTAAATTGCAAATAGACAAAAAGTAAAGGAACCAGTTATATGGCCGGTTTCTACGTTTATCCCGCCATCACCTTCGACCATGGAACCGGGTTAACGATCCTCCATCGCAGTAAGATTTGCCTTTGTCGGATTTCGTTCGATTTTTCGTGTTCAAAGCCATCAGATTTCGTTGGAATCAACTGATGTTAATATACTCTTTTCACCCCACCAGTAATGACATATTTACTTTTTAAAGTCAAATTAGATAAATTTTGATTATAATAATAAATTTATCATGTGATATTTTTTAATCATCTTAATATGTATTTTTAAAATGTCAATTTTTTATACAGAATTGGTATGTGTAATTAGAGATATTGACGGTAAAAAATGATCATTGAACACCATGAAAAACCTAATATATCATTAATGTTGGGATTGAGGGATCATGTAATTTGTAACGAATCAGCCATTGACGTCTTTTAAATAGCAAGTAATACTAACCTAATTATATTAATAGATGATAAATGCGCTATGCATTCTCTTAAAGCAGCTGTTAGGGCAACTTTTTAACATTGAGAGGGGATCAAAATAGCCGCCATCGCTGACTTTCGCTCATTACATGTGTACCGGATGGATTGATCCGTGGGCGCGCGTAACTTTGTTTGTGAACTGGAACACTTGATTAACGTTAAACAATTTCGGTTAGTACATTTTATCAGTGGCGGAACCAGGACCCCTGGCAAGGGGTGGCGGCGTGGCGAACCGGGACGGCGGTCGGACGGGCAGCGGTAGTCGCCGGAAGACACGGCCGGAGAAGCTGGAGCAGTGGAGCTGGAGGAGGCCAGCAACT
>JAULKM010030835.1:0-13670 GCA_032355605.1 Rubia tinctorum | reverse complement strand
ACCGGGTTATAAAATTTATAACTACTACACGTTGCATAATAAAACTTTAATATTGCAACAAAGATCTTTTACCTTTTTTATTATAATTAAACTTCGTCTTTCCATAAGGTTATGGAAAGACCGTATTTCTCAAGACTTTGCATTGATATATAATAAATAACAAACAGACTAACTATTATATAAAGTCATTTTATAATTGATTTAATTAATTGGGTGGCTTAATATTTGTTTTTATTTATTATAACAAAATTTCCGTAACTTTGAATTTTTTTAAAAAATGTATCGCAATGTATACGTAAATATAATTTGATTTTAAAAGTTATTGAAATGATATTTTTATTATTAATCTAACCGTAGTTGGTGTAACATGAAAGTTCTCTTACTGAATAGTTCATATAATAAAATACGTTATGTTCACAAAGTTATTTTAAATTGTCTTACCGTAAGAAAATTTTATTAAATAATTAATTATAAACTGCCTAACATTTGTCCAATGAGAAGGTCATGCATGTCCTTACTTATACTATAAATAGAATTTTATAGTTAAAATTAGTTAATTTTAACTAAATAAATAATATAATTGTAATTTATGCTAGGACAAAGAAAATATTTAATTTTCACAACAATTGTTTTATAACTTATAAGTATGTTAATTTTCCGGATTAAGCCGTAATACTAGTATACTTTTATCCTTAAATATATAAATTTCACTTAAGAAGTCATATAATCTAAGTTTTTAAGGATTGGATTCTCTAAACATCCCATTAGCGATGGTTTCTAATAATTTTTAAAAAATTATAAATCACTTCCAAGGTACATAATAGACGGTGTACCGGGTACGTATCAATATCTGCATTAACATATAGTGTAAAAAAAAAACTAAAATCAATACAAAGTCTTGGGAAATGTCATCTTTCCAAAAGCTTATGAGGTTGAATTATAATTATAGAAAGGTAAAATGTTTTAGTTGTAATATTAAAAAGTTATTATGCAACGTGCATGAGTTATAAATTTATGACCATATTAAAAGTAACCCAAATTTTTTATCTTGACTACTTTTAATTTGCAGTTTAAAAGTTGATATTTTCATAAGTTATGGGAAGTCCGTTTTTTTATAGTAAATAAAAATATATGTCTCAAACAAATGTTTTCGAACGGAGAAGCAATATATCATTAAAAATTGGCGTAGGCTATAGGAAAATACATCATCGAAATTATCATGAATTTTGTCATTTTATCAATTTGGTAGATTCATATCTCCCTCCTTGCTTGCGTTCAACAATGGTTTTCATCTATATTTTAACTATTGAATATATATTCCCCAACTACTTCTTTGAATGCAACATATTTTTCTTAATTAATATCTTCGATCTACCAAGAAAGGTTTGTATTTTTTTCAATAAATGTTTCTGTGTTTCAGGTAGAAAGCGGTACAGAGAATTTTTTAAAACTGTTCCATAGTAATTGGATGCTATCGTGTCCCTTTTTATATTCTTCATAATGTTATTAAATCGTTAATATATTCAGATACATATGAATTGTTGAGAGAAATGACAGTTTAATAGCCCGTTTTTAGGTGAAATTACAAGTTTTGTTCCTCTTTTTCCACCGTGTTCTTAAGAGGTTTTCAAATTATTACAAATGTACTAAATAGATTTAATGGATCTCGTCAGCAGTTATCGATAGTTAAAATATTATAATTTAACAACTTTTGAGGTTAAATTAATTAATTCTTATTATTTTTTATTTTTTTCAGTTCTTTCTTCACTGTCTAATTCACTATGTTTCGAACACCACTAATCCAACCATATTCACTGTCTCTTCTATTGTCTTTACTTTCCATGTTTCATGTTTCCCAATAGCTGACTCTATCATCATTAGAAAGGTCGACTCAATGTTGACTAATTTAAACTGACTAATAGTATGTGGAAATAAATTTAAAATATTTCGCAATAATGTTGGAAGTTTTGGGAACAATTTGCAAAAAGAGGAACGAAGCCTGTTATTTAGCCTAAAAGTGGGTACTCCTTTGTCCAAATTCAAGTTGCACACTTTGACTTTTGACAGTTGAATTGAATTTTTTTATTCTTAATATCTCTCATTAAGGATAATTATAACTTGTGAAAAGTTAATATTTTAAAAATATATGTTATAACGAATTTAACAAGGTATCACACAATAGTATTTATACTTGTATTCTACTTCAATTTTATGATCAAAGTTTTAAAAAATTGACTAAAAAAATAGTTAAATTGCTGTTTGAATTGGAACAGAGGGAGTACCACATATGCCATTTTCTTCGAATTGTTAATGTTGAAACAATATATACATTTCAATGAGTCTAAGAAGATCTTAATATTTTTTATAATAATATAAAATTATTATGTCCAATATTGTCTCTGGAACATTGGCCAATGTTCGTAGTGATGTAGTATGAAATTGACAGTCAAAACTAGGCCATGCGCTTTGCAAAAGTAAGTGTGCCTTGTTTATTGGTTGATAACCAACCCTACATTTGCAAAAGTTTCTCTCGGGACAATTTCCAGAGTAAAATATTTGCAATCCATTTATTAATTGTTCCCATGAAATTAATTAGTATAAAAAAACAACAGTGTCAGTAAAAAGGGGATAAATGATCAAATTTAATCGAAATCTCAGTGTTCTTGGCGCATAAATGTACACATGAAGGTGATTTGACTGACTATGATTATAAATTTTGGTTAAAAATCGTGAACCGCCTGACCAATCTATTTTTTCCCATCATTTCTTTTCTCTTATGATGATGAATAGACTGATCTTTATTTATACTACTTTTTAAATAATAAATATTAAACAAATTAAATCTTAATTATTTTTTACGTATTGGGAAATCAAAGGAGACAACCCCACAAATGTTTGCATGCAAATTAATTCAAGTTGCATTTACATGCAGACAAACTCATACGTAAATGTTGATTTATTAATTCCAACATTCGCTATAGCATCTAATGAAATAATTACTCGTTGACAGTTTTTTTTAATGAACTCACCCACTACTTAAAAATGTCTATGATCTTATGGACCTACATCACACATATTTAATGGTGGAATTCGATTTTTAACGTTAAAAGATACTGCTATAATTTAAAGTTAGAGAGAATTTAATCAGAAGCAGAATAAAGCAATTTTTATACAAACTTTTTTATTTGTAGTTTATAAATAATACAATTGTCCCCTTCCGCAGTGCAAGTATTCATTATGTTAGTAAATTATATTTTACCTCAAGATGTTTATCACATCTCCAATGTACTCTTATAGTATAAATACATAATTTGTTGTTGCTATATGATAAATTAACTCTAATGTAACGCTTAGAAAGTGTTTGTTTAGGTACTAAAATTTTTAAGTTTGAACTATTGCAACAATTTAACAAGTATTACTTTAAGTGATATTGCATTCGCTCTAACGCAGCATTTTCCATGATTTTGGTAATTTTTTTTAAAGATTTAAATAATACTTTATAAATTACTGTAATATTTCAATAAATACGGTTAGAAACATGTTACCACAACTCTAATTTTATAATAGTGATTGTTAGTTTAGGTATCTCGAGATAGATCTGCCACATGATTTCATCATTCCTTACGAGTTTAAACCTTAAGGGTACTTCCTTGACAAATATAAATAAGAAGAGAGTTACTATTGCTAAAATCAATATTAGTTGTTAGGGCAACGGCATCCCGCATTTGTTTACCGACTCAATATTATAAGGACGGTTTGGTTGGGTATTCAGAAAAAAGGGAAAGAGAATCGACTTCGTTATTTTCTTTTATTATTGTATGATTGTGTATATTTTAAATTTCATTTTCTTTATTGTTTAAGATTAGTTTTGCTTAAAACTATTTAACCTCATTTGCTACGCTTTGTTTATGATTTGGTTTATCCTATTACTCTACAAATTACTTTACTTTTCAAACAATAAACATCCAATAATCAGTGACCACCAGTGACGACAAAAAAGTCATTGACCACCATCACCACCACCATCGACAAAGTTGACAATGATAATAGATCATGATGAAATCGACCACCATCACCGATGAAAGTGACCTGCACCATACACCGAGCACATGCGATGATGACACTCACCACTATCTACCACCACCACATGATCGTCGATGCTGACCATCACCACAAATTCCTGATGACTTTAATCCTCATCACTCTACTATTGATCGTCGACAATGCTAAATTTCACAACGACGATAGTCGTCACATAACAGTGACGACCACCATCAACAACAATGACCACCACCATCGTTGAGCATTGATGACTATCACCACAACCATAAAGCACCGACAACGATGACCATCATTAATGAATATTGATGACATCGATGACCGCCACCGACAATTGAGTTAGAGACCATCATCGTTATTGTTCCTCAATTGAACTAAATAAGTACAAAGATTGAGAAAGAGGAGAATCACCCCCTCCCCTCCCCTCCAATATTTCCTGTATTGATTCATTTCTCATATTTTTGGTGTGAACCAATCGATGTCTAAAATATATTTTTTAATAATGTATGATAAGGAAATAAGAAATCCTTTCCCTTGTAAATAAATGTTATAGATGATAGTTACCTTACAGAATTAGTTTCCTTATAGAAATAGTTATAGATGGTAATTTTCTTATAAACTTAGAATCCTATTCCCGTTAGACTTTGGTTTGTTGTGCCCTATATATTGTAACCCTCATCATTGATCAAGTGTGTCATTGATGTGATATCAATGCACCATTAATAAAGACGTTCATATTTTATCATGGTATCAGAGCTTAAAATTTTTGAGACATAAACTCTAAATAAATCTGCTGCCGTCTTCACCCAGAGCCGTCGCCGTCAAGCCAGGCGTTAAACTACACGAGCTGCCACCTTCATCGACTGCACTATCAGCTACATTTTTTTTTCCAATCGCCACTTCCACCTCAACGGTTGTCGCGGCCCGTACGACTTCGATCCACCGGCGGGTGACGTTCACGCTCCACTGCCCGACTCCACGAGCTTTCGCGCGTTACCTCCATGCGCCGCCGTCTCTGCCGCCCGTAGCTCCCCGTTAGTCACCAGATCACCGTCCGCCGCTGTTGCTCACCAGCTCCCGCTGTCGCCGATCCGTCCGACGTTCTTCCTAATCCGCACGCGCCACCGAGCTTCTGCACGCGTCGCTGGACCGTACTTTCACGCACCACCGCTGGTATTCCACGCGCCTCCACGTTAACTTTCCCGTGTTGCCGATCTGCCTCTACCGTTGATCCGCAACTATGTCTGCACCTGGTTCCAGTTCAGATGCTGCTAAGCAAGCCTGCATCGCTGCTGAAATTGAGGCTAATAAGTTACAGAATCTCAATGCCACCGACGTGATTGCAGATTTACTCAAACAGTTGCAATTACAAGCTGACTCTAGGGATCTATACCTTTTGGTTGATCTATGAACTCTCCTTACTACCTTGGTACCTCTGACAGTCCTGATTTGTCAATATGTCCCGTCATACTGAAATGATTTTTTTATTGATTAGCAATTACACAATTTTATTAGCAAGTTGGACATTTTTTATCATTATGCTCCAACTTGAGGGAGGGTGATAAGGAAATAAGAAATCCTTTCACTTGTAGGGAAAAGTTATAGATGGTAGTTACCTTATAAAATTAGTTTCCTTATAGAATTAGTTATAGATGGTAATTTTCCTATAGACTTAGAATCATATTCCCGTTAGACTTTGGTTTGTTGTGCCCTATATATTGTAACCCTCACCATGATGAAGTGTGTCATTGATGTGATATCAATGCACCATTAATAAAGTCTCTTATATTTTATCAATGTGTAATGATATTTGGAAAAAATGAAATATTTCCATGAATTAATTTTATTAATTGTAATTAAAATTTATTACAGTTTTATATGAAGCAGTTTTAAATATTTAAAATCGGATGTTTTTTCATCTGTTGAAATTAATCTAGCTTGTGATATTTCTATATCGAATATCATAAAAAAACATGAAGGAAAGGAATTTTATTTAATAAAATAGAGACTTGTCAATGAATATTTCAGTATATTACCACACTTTTGCCAATGAATTTATATTATTCAATTAAAAATTATTAAATTAGCACAAAATATAAAATCTCGATCCAACGGATCGAATGACTCACCCCATATAATTAACTAGAGAATAAACTCTCAAAATGTTTTGCAAATATCTCTGAACATTGGACACGTATAGGTTGCTTGTGTTTCTTGCCAAGAAACATCCTCATCTAATGCAAATTATAAGAGGTTTAGGGCGTCATTAAACAGTAGCAGTCAAATGGTCGTTGGGAAAATTAACTTGCCCTATTTTTACTTCAGATTTGCTGACCTCGGTTTGCTACATTTGCAAGTCTCCACAGCGCAATTAACACCACCTACTAATTAAAATTTGTTAACTCCCGACAAACCAAAGAACACTTCACATCCATGCAAATGGTGGACATGTAAAAAATTATATCTGTCTAGATTACTAACGTGGTACTAGTAAAAAACTTAAAAATTAAGATTACTAACGAGATTGAAGTCGACATGGGGAATGATTCTTAATTTCTACTCCCTCTGTCTCACCAGTAATGACATATTTACTTTTTCAAAGTTAAATTTGGTAAACTTTGACCATAAATATAAATTAATATATCATGTGAGATATTGATGAATTCATCTTAATATATATTTTCTAATATCAATTTTTTATGCGGAATTGGTATATGTAGCTAGAGATATTGACGGTCAAACATGATCATTGAAGACTCTGAAAAAGCAAACATACCATGACTGCTGGGACAGAAGGAGTACCAGTTTGCAACACTATTTGTATATAAAAAAAGAAATATCATAGCATGCATTTTTACATTAAATGAGACGTTATTATATCTGTTAAATAAATCATTGAATTTTAGAAAGAAATTGTTGTGGATGTTGATAGTGTGAAAACTCACTCTAATGGTAGTTGTGTATATTGATGTAATTACTAAAGAGTTTTGTGCAAGGGTTGATATAGTGCTAATATACTAGGGTTTAGAACGCTTTAGTAAACCGTACAATATTTATCTATTATATTGCCACCCTAATGACCCTAATGTTGGATTGCCAACAACATAAAACTTGGATCTAAGAGACTCAAACTGGAATCTAAGTAAACTTTTGGTAAAAATGTCCTCCGGTTGAAAATTAAAAAACACATGAAAGATGTTTTTCTGGCTAGAAAGCCACAATCTCACAAACAAAATAAAAATCAATGTTACTGTGATCTCTTATGCAAAATTGGATTTTGTACAAGAAAACGAACACATTGTTATCAGATTATAGGCTACTACTTTTTGGCACTCCAAGAAACATGGTTACCACCAAGAAAAATGGCATAACCACGGATAGAACAATGAACATATGAAAATGAGCCTCCAAACAACGAGTTAAATCAGCATTAAAGTAACCAAAAAACTAAAGGAACACTTAGAACAGAGTCGAACGCCAAAATATTTGAAGATTTCCGCAGACGTAATGCAAAATTCTAGTGGCAACATAATAATGATTCATCGGTAAGAGCCCGTATGAATTGTCTGACCATATTCACAGTATAAGATATATCAAGATAAGTGACCGGCAGATACTGAAGAGCATCAAAAAGGGAACTTGTAAAACTTAACAACTAAGAGTGTCACTAATTGAGTAGAAAAAGGTACAACATGAGACATACCCGCATAATTAATTGAGTAGAAAAAGGTACAACATCATATGTACTAGCCCAACGAATAATCTCGCAAGCATATCTAACTGACTTGACCCAAGAAAATACCATCCGAAGTATGCACAACTTCTAGGCCTAATTAAGGCTTATTGAAGCACGCCCAAATTGGGGATGATAAACTCGTGATGAGAACAATTAATGTGCAAACGAAGAACCATTTGGTCATTGCAAGTCAGAATAATATCATCACATAAACCAACAAATAAGGAAAAGATTATCCATGAGCAAACACGAAAATAATAGTATCTGCAGAACTGCACACAAAGTCAAAATGCAGAAGGAAGGAACTGGATTGCTGAAGCCAAAATTATTGAACTTGATTAAGACCGTAAGTGGTCTTCCAAAGACGATAAACGTGTTCAAGACGAAGAGGATCTCCATGACCATACGATTTCTCCATATGGGCAGGCAAGTCAAGAATACCATTCAAAATAGCATTCTTGATATCCAACTGATGAAGTGGTCACCCACGCATCGTTGAAAGAGAGAGAACAGTACAAACATAGACGCTTTCACAACTTGACTGACCATATGATTATAATAAAATCCAAGAAGCTGATAAAAATCTCGAGCAACCAAGAATGCCTTATGACGATCAACAGAGCATCAGAGTGATACTTTAGCAGATAAACCCAGTTGGAGCCAACAACTTTAACATCAGAAGGGTGAGGTTCCAATTCCCAAATTTTCTAATGATAAAGGATGTCGATCCATTTTTGTATGCATTACTAAAATCCAATTGGGATCCTTCAAAGCATAGAGATAACTGCGAGGCTCAGTTTCAGACAAATTAGCAGAAAAACATAATTGGAATTCTATTTAGGCATAAATGAACCAGTGCGGGATTGAGTAGTCATCAAATGATGAAGATGTGGTGGTGGATTGGGCGCTCTATCTATAAAAGAGCTGGCTACTAGCAACGAGGACTGGGATGGCGCAGATGTAGATACTGGGGGAGAAGCATATCACCATATACTGATCTTGCAATATGATAGTTGGCAATCCTACTGTATCTCCACAAATTACTGCTCTGGTCCTAGGATTTAGATTTTACATTGGCAACATCGCCACGTAATTTTGTCGGTTGAATACACGTTTGAATGTATCATGCACATTTTCAGCATGGTTCTAAATCTCCAACCACAAGTGCTTCAGTTTCCATTGAGTCAACCTTTTGCATTCCATCATTTCTACAACATGCAGTGAATCAGACTCTATAATTAGTGTTCTATAGTGTCTTTGTTTGCACAGTTTAATACCTTATTCAATAGCATAAATTCTGCTTCTAATGTTGAAATTGCTTCAAGAGTCTCTAACTAATCTTGCTTTAGACAAGAATAAGTGAGAAAATATTGCATTTGTACCAAGTTTAAAGCCCACATCAGGAGGTTCAAGTTATATGCTCTCAGAGTTTTCAGTTTTGTTGCTTTAATCACCAGGTGTAATCCTTGAGAAAGTATAAAATCACAATCAGTGTAAGCCATCTAGGGGTGAGCAGTAAACATATCAGCCACTAACTAATTTAATTTCAAAAGTAGTGAACCTGGTATCAATTTTTTATTCTCATATATCCAGCAGAAAACAGATGGAATGATCTGAAAAACTATTTTTTTTAGTTTTTGCACATTTTAATATAAGAGATTTGTCTAACCGTCAAGATATGGGTATGGTGAGTCAATTGAATCCACTGATCCACTAGCATCCCTTCATCTGACCAATTGGCAGTACAAAAATTGCATTCCCTTTTTTCTATTGCCCTAACTCCTATTTAACCACTTTCTTCCTGTGATCTGGTGTTCTATTGGTTCTAGCCTTCTAGGCATCGACCATATTAGTTGTGACATGATGCTTTTACCTTCTTGTAATTTCCACCATAACTTAAGTCGATTTTACCTTCATACACAAACACACACCTTCACACACACACACACACCACACACACACACAAACACACACACACATCACACATCACACACACACACACATCACACATCACACATCACACACACACATTCACACACACATCACACATCACACATACCTTCACACACACACGCACACATAAACATCACACACTCACACCTTCACACACACATCACACACTCACACCTTCACACCTTCACACCTTCACACACACATTACACCTTCACACATTCACACACACACACACGTCCCACATTCACACCTTCACACACACGTCCCACATTCACACCTTCACACACACCACACACTCACACCTTCACACACGCACATCAAACACTTACGCACACAAACATCACAAACACATCACACACATTAAAAAGCTTCACACATGAACATCACACACCTATACACACACACGTGCGCACACACACACACAAACTTCAGATACCTTCACACACACACACACACTCAAAAAACTTCAGAAACAAACACACACACACACCTCTTCACACACATCACACACCACACCCCTCTTCACACACATCACACACATTCACACACACACACACATTCACACATTCACACACACACACACACACACACACCTTCACACACATATCACACACTCACACTCTCTCACACACAAAATCACACACATTCACACACACACACACACAAACACTCACACCTTCACACACACAAGCATCACACATACAAATCACAAATATCACACACATTCACACACACACACACACAAACCTTCACACACACCTTCAAACACACACACACACACCTTCATACACACACAGACATCACACACCTTCACACATACACACACATCACACACACCTTCACACACACACGAACATCACACACCTTCACACATACATACACATCACACATCAGCCACCTTCACACACACATCACAAACACGCACATCACACACACACACACACTTCACATACAAACCTTCACACACACACACACACACACACCACACACATCTTCACACACACACACTTCACAAACCTTCACACACACATGCGAGCACATCACACACCTTCACACACAATAAATACACACTTTCACACATACGCACACACCTTAACACACACACACACACACTTTCACACATACGCACACATACACACACACACACCTTCTCTCTCTCTCTCACTCACTCACACACACACACACTTTCACACAAACGCACACCACTCTCACACTCACACACACACACACCCCCACACACACATCACAAACTCTCTCTCTCACACACCCCTCTCTCTCACACACACCCCTCTCTCTCTCACACACACACGTACACACCTTCACACACACGTCACACACATAGCTTCACACACACACACACACCTTCACACACGTCACACACATAGCTTCACACACACACACACACCCTTTCACACGCGCGCACATCACACACCTTCACACACTCGCACTTTCAGACACACAAAACACTTCGCACAAACACACACACAAAACACACACACACACCTTTAGACACACAAAATACTTTCACACACAACACTCTTTTACACACACACACAGTCTCTCACACACATGCACCCCCTCTCACACAATCATCACACACACCACTCACATCACACACTTTCACACACACCCCTCTCACACAAACACATTTTCACACACAAACACACACATGCAGAAGAAAAATGAGATGGAGGGGGGTTTCAGCCTCGTTGAGAATTTTATAGCAATTGATTTTTTTTAAAAAAAATTATGCCTCACCTTCGTCAAAATTAATTTAGTGCACTTCAACCCCTCAAGGAATTTTTTAAAAATAATTTAAGAGGATAATCATATTTCCACATGGAATAAATTCATTGATTCTCTATATTTTTTATCCTCTCATTTTGTTTAACTTACCTAGTTTTTCTCCTCACAATCACATTCACACACATATGGCTGCTCACTTCTCATTGTCAAGAAAAAATCCCCCTTCCAAAAATTTAATCCTTTAATTTTTTCCTATTTGTATGGAAAGAAAAAACTTAAATTTAAATTTTCAAACTCAATAACTTCCTCTTTCTACTCTACATTAACGCATATGCCTGTAGTTGCAAACAAAAAAAACAAAAGAAAGTAAAAGGATTTTGGTTTGGTAAGGTGAAGAGAGACTAGGAGCAACTCCAATGGTTGCTGAATCTTTGCTTTTCAGCACAAAATGTCAAAAAAATGGCTCCAATGGTACGTTAATATTGCGCAGCAAATTTGGAGATTGCTACAATGACCGCTATATTTTGCGGGTCATTGTAGCTTACGGTAAGTTTATTTTGCTTTGTCTTTTTTTTTTGGTTTTTTTGTGTCTGTTCTTCATTTACATTTCTGGTTCCTTTTATTACTTTGTTATTTCTTTCACTGTTTTCTTTTCGATCTCATTATTATTTTTGGAATATATTATTTATCAATTATTTACAATTTGTATTTTATTTCAAATGTTTCATGCATTGATTATTATTTATATCTAATTCCATTAATAATATTAACATAAAAATATTATTACGTATTATAATAATAAAGCATATAAACTGTAAAACATCTAATTTCATTTTCATGACTTGTCTAATTGTTAGTCGGTCTAATAAGAGAATTTTTCTTAAAGTTATTAAGGAATATTTCTTTTTAGAGGAAAATATAGAGTGAACCATTTGAGTAAATACACTGTAGACGCACACACACTCAAAAAACTTTAGACACATACACACACGCACACGCAGCCGCACACACACACGCACACGCGCACACACACACACACACACCTTCACACACACACACACATATCTTCACACACACACCTTCACACACACACACACATCTTCACACACACACACACACACCGCTTCACACACATTCACACACACATATCACACTCACAAACACACAAATATCACACACAAACATCACACACACCTTCACACATACATACATACACATCATACACTCACACACACAAATATCACACACACCTTCACACATACACACATACACATCATACACTCACACACACAAATATCACACACATCACACATCACACACTCACACATTAACACACTCACTCACACACACAAACATCACACAGACACATCACAAACTCACACACATTGACACACACACACACACGCATCACACACCTTCACACACACACACACAAACATCACACTCCTTCACACATACACACACCTTCACACACACATGCACATCACACATCTTCACACACACATGCACATCACACATCTTCACACACACATGCACATCACACACCTTCACACACCTTCACACACACACACATGCACATCACACACCTTCACACACCTTCACACACACACATGCACATCACACACCTTCACACCTTCACACACATTACACACGCACATCACTCACCTTCACAAGCACATCACAGACACGCACACACATCACACGCACACATCACATACACCCACACCCACACCCACACCCACCCACACACCTCTCTCTCTCTCTCTCTCTCACACACACGCCTCTCACACACACCCCTCTCTCCACACATCACACACTTTCACACACACACCCCTCTCTCACTCACACACACACACACACATACACACACCCCTCTCTCACACACACATACACCTTCACACACACGTCACACATATAGCTTCACACACACGCACATCATTCACCTTCACACATACATCACACACACACCACACATCACACACACGCACATCACACACACAGACCCTTTCGCGCGCACACACACACACACACCTTCATACACACAAAACACTGTCACACACACACACACACACTGTCACACACCCCCCTTCTCACACAATTATCACACACACACAGACACATCACTCACATCACACACTCTCACACACCCCCCCCCCCCTCTCACACAATTATCACA
>JAULKM010030824.1:0-13671 GCA_032355605.1 Rubia tinctorum | reverse complement strand
TTTGAGTGGTGCGAGATTCTCAAATAAATAAAGATCCGATTTTCCGCAACCCAGAGTCTTCGCAAGGAGATTCATATTAGGTTCCGACTTAGGAACCTTTATAGATGAGGGTTGGTGATAGGACGAGCATTGTTATGAATTTGTAACGTCCTCTGATCGTTGTCCTGAGCTCGTAACCGCTTCAGGAGATTCGATCATCATTCCTTGCTTCCCTAAAATAACTTAAGAAGTTGGAACCTAGGTTTCAGACTCGTAACAGACATTTTGTGGTTTCCTAATGGAGGTCGAATTCTATTCCGAGGTCGAAACTAGTTTAGGGGGAAAAAGGTAAAGCAAAAAGATAATCAGTTTGGTTCATGAAAATGAATAAGAAGACGAAACTTAAGTTCTGATATAGTAAAATATACTTTCGTAGTTTCATAACGTTTCTCAGGTGGTCTTCTGAATTAGTAACTAATAGTTAGAAAAAATAGATTAAAGATATAGAGAGTTGAAGTTGACTAGTTCGATTTCTGAAAATGAAAATGAGGTCGGAACTTATGTTTCAAACTCGTAACAGATATTTTCGTTGTTTCATTATGTGTCTCAGAACGTATTCTGAGCTGGTAACTCATATTTGGGGGGAAAAGATTAAAAACAAGGAGAGTAGAAGTTGATCAGTTTGGTTCCTGAAAATGCAAAGGAGATCGTAACTCATGTTCCGAGATCGTAACAGTTGACATTCGTTTCTATTGCATAACTTACACTGAGTTATGAGTTCTGAACACATTATGGGAAGCCATTTGTAAAGGAAAGAATGAGTTCCACTATCAGAACCTACTCGTGAAGTATGGTAATATCATCATATGCTGCCTTCAGCTCTACTGACACATTTATGACCTAAAACAAATAGATTATGAGAGACTTGAATAATTTTTTAAGAACAATATCTAAACCAAATAGAAAAAGTGAGCTCATGTTCATTCAAAAAATTAACGCAAAATATCCTAAATAGAAGGTTTCTAAACACCAAACTATTACAATCAAACAAAATGTTTCACAATTTCAGAGTTGGTTTTCTCAGGGTCAGCATCTCTGTTCTCAGTGGGTTCAGTCTCCATCTCATCGTCCTCTAAATAGTCGGACTTGAAGTTGGGCATACCCTCATTTTCGCTAAGCACAATATAGAGGTTGATTGATTCGATGAATTTGTCATGACTAGCTTCGGCCGCTGCAAGCACTGCATTAGCGGCACTGACTTCAGTTCAAAGACATGACAAGTACCCTTTGAAAGTACTCATCCACGAACCTCGGCTACCTGCAAAATACAACAAACCGTTGTCAAAAACATTTAAGAAACCTAAAAAATGAAATATATTTAAAATTGAAAAACTGTCAATACTCACGAGATGAAAATGCGGCTGCCTTCTCTATCGAGGCTCCCCTCCCTATCTTTGCTGCCCTAGAGAATGCCTTTGTAATTGTGCGATTGACATATACACCCTCATCATTCAAGCACAAATGCTTGTGGTCGAACCAAGCCTCATCATAGCACTCTAACCGCAATGGTTTGTCGCCGTGACAAGCCACCATATGGAAGATCTTTCTTCTTACCCACCAAGGCCTTCAACATATACATTAAAATCGTATAGCCCAGGTTAAAATTCACACCCTCCATCACGTAGTATAATAACATGAGGTTTCCTACTATAGGCCCACATGCATGACCCCCCGACGGTAGCACATTTTGACAAATTGATGAGACGTCATATACATGTATTTTCCGATGCATTTAACATATCTTTTGTTAGATTTTTGTTGGAAGATTGATAGATTTAGGTAGGTTTACATCATAAGGGGTTTAGATGACCGTTTTCGGTTTTCATATCTAAATCCTTCATTTTGTGCCCTATTTTTAGTCTAATGGATTTTTGGTTCTCACGATCATCTAGATTCATTTTTGTGAGATTAATTTGTAGATTGCTCGTAAGCACTTCAGAGTGTTTTAATGAAGGCTATTCACAAGTATGGTAGAAGATTAAAGGCCATAAGTCAAAATGTGGCAGAAGATTGTAGAGACGAAGAAGGAAGACAAAGAAGCGGACGAATTGTGACCCAAAAGTTTGGACCAAGTTCTTAGAGAGATCCAAGAAGAATTTACCTCCAAGGGTGATACGATTGGATTTTTCTTCTCGAGCGCTATAAAATCAACTACAAAAACTCCAAAATTGATTAACGGTTCACCCATAGCAGTGCAAAAAAGTTGAAGGAAAGAGAGACCGACGGCCGCGCGCGCCTGAACGCCCAAGACACAAGGGGGAAACACCTCTCAACACCATAACATGCGGCCAGCCCCTGATTGTGTGCGGCCGCACTGGGGGCTTCGTGCGCACCCGGCCACACGTTTCAGTCCGCGTGCACCCCTCACGTCGGGCACACTCCTGCTCCCCTTTTATCTCTTTATTGACCACAAATTGCTCTATAAATATCCCTTATCTTATCTTCATTCCAAACCTTTCTCTTGGCCAAAAATCACCTTTCTCAACCATAGTTCTTCATTTCTCTTCATATTTTCTTTCTTTATTTCTCTATGAATTTGTCCATGAATGTTAGTATGATTTGTGTTAGCTAAACTTATCACTTGGGAGAAAATGATTGAAGCTTTCAAACCAATGTAGTGAGACTCTATATTACTCTTTCATGAGAATTTGTTGTGAAGCATTTCTTTTGCCATGTATGTTAATGTTTACTTCATTTATGCTAAGGGTTGTTTGAGAATATGAAATATTTGTATGATTAAGTGCTAGAAATGTTAGGAAAGTGTATAATTTCTTCTCACCTTTGGTATGGAAATCCAAGAACGTGGAATTATAACTTCTTGTGGGTAATTGATGTTAATCTTTCTAGATGAGTATATTAATGTTGTTTGTTATCATATTTGTCCTAAGGTAGCAATGAAAGAGTGAATCTTGAATGTTGTTTGTTCTAGGTTTAGTCTAATAAATGTTTTGTTTGGTTAAATGGCTAGGCACTTGGTTTAATGCTTGTAGTTGTTATCAAATCTATGGTTCTTCGTATATAATGACATTGATGAAATACCTTTAGGCGTTGTTTGTCTAAAGTGTTTATCAATGAGGTTTGCAAATAGTCGTGGAATGTTTTTGCAAATTACTAACTAGGAAGAAATGAATGTTGATCTTCAAATGTAAGTGATAACATTCTCCATGTGCAATTAATATGAGAGAATGAGTGAATGAGTCTAGGATCTATAAGAGGTTTGGAAGTGGGAATCAATTGCCCCAAGGCTTTGATAATTGTGATTTTACCATCTTTTTTAGTAACTTGTTGCATGATAGCATAATTAGTTCACTTTGATAGTTGTGATGTCATTCAATTCATAACTTAGAAACCCAACCAAAAACCCCCCTTTTACATGCTTTCTTATATATGTGTGTGTGTGTATCTATATCTAGTCTAGTATTTACCCTTATATGTGTAAACATATATATATATATATATATATATATATATCCAGTCTAGTATTTACCCTTATATGTGTAAACCCTTAGGAAAATTCCTTTTCTTTGTGGACAACCCCAACTTGCTATTATCTACTTAGTTGTAGTTAGGAAGCAATGAAGACTTATAAATTGTATTTTTGAGAGGTACTACGATGACCTCCCACAAATCCACTCATAAACCAACCTATCCTCAGCAGACAACGCCCCAACATCGTAGCTATCTTCCTTCCCAGGTCCCCATCCCGACCTAGTGAAATATTTGTTAGTTATAGCCACCGGGCACAACGGGGTTACAGAGGTAACCCCGGGTCAGTTATATTGATGGAAAATTTATATAGGCCCCCCTCATCGACATGTTTCAACTTACTAGGGTCAGTTTACTCGCAACCCAGGGCATCATTTATAGAATACTTTGTGACGGGTATTGTCACACCGTTTATGATTGCCTAGTCCTTATTAGTACCACATTGTCCTAAATTAGCAAAAAATTGTAGGACCTCATTGTAACAGGCGGGGTTCTTCTAAGAGGAGAAACTTGTTCAAACCCGATGCCTCAAGTTTACTAAGTAAATGCCCTAGACCGAGTGGCATGGCATTCAATGTACGAATAACTTTTGGGTTGGTGCATTTCCTGAGATTATATGCCATATACCTTTGCTCGGCACCCACATTGAAGAATCTTTGTGGGGGTTCGGCTTGTTTCGGAGTTGGTTGTTGACTACTCGTTGAGGCATTCCCACGTCCGCCACCAGTTATACCACTGTAATATCTAGGACCCACTAGCTAGTAAATTTGAGGAGAAGAATTTGTTGGGGGTTACGAGTTTGCAAATGCAAGGAAAATCGCAATTTAGGGATTTAGGGTTTGTTGAATTTGATATGAAACCTGATCCCCAATTTTTTAATATATGAGACTGAGTTCCGAGCTCGGAACAAAGTCCTTCGTACTTGAAATAGAAAAAATGTAGTTCAAGTGCGGAACAGTTTCTCCGATAACCATTCCAAGTTTGTGACATATTTTCTGGCTTTAAAAAAATAGGGCAATAAAGGCGGTTTTCAAATGGGTAATTTACCCATTTGTTTTGAGTGTGAGTTCCCTCACGTTTTTTCCTCCAAACATCTTCTTCTTCAAAAATCTCTCATACATTCTCACTCGCATTGCTAAATGTCCTAAAACCCTAGTTTTCCTCACTCTAAGACATATTCTCTCAAGAATCAACATGAAGAAGCTATGTTTTGGTTAGGGTTTTCACAAGGTGAAACTAATGGTCTACCTTCATCATTTCAACATCTAGTCCCATCTATTGTTGGAAAGGTACAAATATAAGTGTTGGTGTTTTTTTTATGTGATTAGCTTATGAATGACAAACCCTTTTAAATTTCTTCCTAAGATATATGTAGATGATATGTGCTATTATAACCTGCTTATAGTTTCCTATTTAGTATTGTCTTCTATTGTGTTATAGTGATTTCCAAGTGGAATTCATTGATTGTCCATATGTACTATAATGTCAAGGAAAATGGCTCGAGAAGAATCAACGAGTTCGCTCGAGGGACTTTCCGATACAACTGGCGATGAAGATGATGAAGAAGAGGGACGGAGGTCGTTATAGCTAGGACACATTGTGAAACTTTAGAACATAGAATGACAATGAAGGGGTCAACATTGTTAACATTCGACCAATGGGGAAAATGTTTGTCTGAAGAACGTGCTAAGTGGTCAAGTTGGGTAGGAAAAGTGGGTAGAACAAGGGTCGACATCAAGTACGATAACTGGCATAAGGTCCCTAAAGAATGCAAAGACGTCCTTTAGAAGGAATGCAAGGTACCCACTAACATTTCTTACGCTTACGCTTATGCTTCTACAGTTATCTTTACATCCAAGGTTCATATAAATTGAGGTACATGTATTTGATTTTGATTTTGTATATATTTTGTAGAGGCCATTTGAGATTGATTGTCTAGATTTGGATGGTTTGAAGAAGAAAGCAATGGCCATGCTATCAAAGAGTTGGAGAGAACACTAATACACGTTGTCTAGAGATTACATATTCTCTAGCGCAAAGGGTGATCGTCCATGGTTGACCTATATGCATATTCAATCAGATAGTTGGGAAATTCATAAGAGGAGAACATTGGATAATGAGGCAAATGTAAGTGATTTAAATTAATTTTTATCTATCTCTAGATATTAATTTGGTTGTGACATTCTAAAAACTAGGGCACAAGGGCAGAAAATTAAAGTAATGCATTGAAAAACAAAACACCTCACCGGAAGAACCGTCGTGGATATGGATTAGCGGCCCTCAAAATAGTGAAAGAACTTTTCGAAAGGAATGTTAAAATTTCCATCGAGGGGGGGGATGAGCGAGGAAGAGGCGAGGTCGTTGGTCACTCCGATCAATGTGCAAGAGATAGATAGGTGTGATTTCTTCTTAAAGAAGTTACAAAACAAAAAAGGTGGGTACGATAAACCTCCGATCATCGAAGTCACAAAATGAGTGGTAAGACTTCATCTATTCATTCTTTATTTCACGGGTGTAATATTTCATTTAATTACTATTCATGGCACCGTATTTCGTGTGAAGGAAGAGTTAAAACAAGACCAACCATCTTTCGTGAGGTAACAAATAAACCCAACCTCCCAGTTGTGCCAAAGAAGTGGAATCATTTTTGCCCCAAAGAGAGGCATTTGGGATAGTTCGAACCTATAATTGGGCTAAACCATCGAGAGTCAATGTCTTGGAAAAGGAAGCCCTTGCCAGAGACAAGCGGCTAGAACAACAAGAATTATTGATTCAAAAGTTGGTTGAGCACACTGTGCTCCCTTTACCCGAGAACTTGCTTGAATTGACACCCGGTTGGACACCACCGTTTAGAGGATCATGACACTCACCGGGAGAAGTGGAGATGAACCAGTAACCAATTCTTGATTCGCCAACACATGACGAAAATAACATTGACAATGCCATTGTGTTGACCCCAAACAAGGTTGGTCGAATTAAATTATTTCATTCATAGATATTATATTACAAATATTTTTTACAATATGTATGTTCTCCCTCGTAATGTAGACATCACATTTTTGTGGGCTATACATTGATCGAGGTGACAAGGGTTGGGCACTACACATTGCCGACGAAATACTACACGAGTCGATGCTGAATCATCATTCTGTTCCAATTGGAAATTGCATTTGTAGAGTTTCAATTAAAAACCCAAAGGTCATCAAATACCCATTACCAATTGCGAAATGCGACTACAAGCGAGTGAGATTCGCATGGGGAATGTTCCTTCTATAGCCTCGTCACCTCGTTTATGTGGACCCCATCAAAGATCGTCATTTGAAAGAGACACCAATGATGATATCTAATCCAAGTGTTGGGGCGGAAAAGACTATGAAACCCCCTATCACCCAGGCACATGTTATTACAGAGTCACCACATTTTGTGAGGGTCTTAGATGATTTCTTGGTTAAACACCAGAGGAACTCAACTTACTTATTCTCAGGTAATGAATGTGTATTCGGTAAGAAGCTAGAAATTATCGCATCATGGACTGACTTTGAAGATCTATGGAGGTGTGACCAAGTCCACCAGACGATAATGTCCCTATACTTATTGTAAGTCGTTCATCATTTCACTTTGTGCAGGTTTTTTAATAATTTGTGATCATTTTTCCTAAGTAATGACATCCAATTCCATCTCGAAGGTACATATATTATTTTGCTAACTAAAAGGACAAGGGTTGGATAGGGTATTTTTGCTCGGTGTTTACTCAAGAAATCAAGTGTACTGTTCAGGAGAGGGTTGACTACATTTGCAAAAGTCTTTAACGAACAGAAAAAAAATTATTTGCTTCGCCATACATTGAAAGGTGATGGATACACACTTATATATTTAAAGCTAATCCAAGAATACATTTTTAAAAATATATTTTTCTCCATTGATGTTGGGACCATTGTAGATTAATATTTATTGTCCCCGACAAGAAGCACGTTTACTGGATGGATCATCTTCACCACCAACCGTCCGATGCATTTGTTAAAATATTGGGTGACTCAATCAAAGGTCGTGGGAATAATGGTGATGAGGGATTGGACCTAATACAAATCAAGGTGTGATTATCTTTCCACGTCGTGAAATTCTATTTAGTCATTAGTTATTGTAATTATATGTTACTAATATAAATTGAATTTAGTAGTACAAGAAACAAACAAATGCATGGGAGACGTAATGCTATACGCAGCGGAGTGTGTCACACATGTGCATGAAAATTACCTAGAGATCGAAGAAGTGAGTTTTTATGATAAGTATTTCGAGAATGTTTTTAAGCAATGTAACCTGTCGTCCCAATTCTTATTTGGTAACTTTGTTTTTTCACAGATTTTTCCAAAAGTTGTAAAGCCTTATTAGCAAGATGACATCAACAGTGCTACAAATTGTTTGGCTAGGTATCTCGTGTACTCACTCTCCTCTTCAATTGGGAATCTCAATGCGGTATTATGAGAGACTAGTATTTTAGATCACTTTGTTGTATGGAATAAATTTTCGATGACTTCTATTCCTATCTATAGATGTTACATTGTTAGCACAGTCTATAGATTTTTTATATCTAGTGTCATCATCACTTGTATTTTTTACAATTTGGATATGTTTGTAGAGGCTGTTGAAAATCCAGTTTGTAATGAAATTTAAGTTTTTTACCATACTATCCAATCGTAGTTCCGACTGAGGAACTAGAATATATCCAAATATACAAAGACCCAATCTCAGCTTTCTCCATCAGGACATTAATAGTAGAAACCGTTCATAAATTGAAACCTTGTCGCCAAAAAATGCATCCTCTGCATCAACTTAGTTATGTACGTTAGATTTGGTAGTATTTAGTTTGTATTAGTTAGTTGTATTGTTGATGCATGGTACTCCATCCAGGTGCAGACAAATCTCGTGGATGGTCGATTGGAACTCCACTAGTTCAAGTGTCTGCAAGGGAATCCCCAGGGAGGTCATGTGGTAGAAGCTCTGACACCCAAGCTAGTCTTAGGATCTTTATTAAGTGGGTGAAATATGTTAACCTTATCTGATGTTCCACTTCTTTATTTATAAGCTCTTAGTCATGCTGTCGTAGTCTGCGTTGTGTCTCCATCTTATACTGGACCGTCTTATTTGGGCTTTGACAGTTTGCCAGCGAATTGGGAAAGGTTCGCTCTATCCGTGGAGCTGACCAATTGTAACGAACGAGGCTCTAAGTTTGCAATTTAGCGGGCTATGTATTATATCATAAACCCCCAAACGTAGCGTTAAGGAATGCGAGGTGCTTGCAGCTTTTGAGCAAGCCAGTAAATGTATATTTTGTATTTTTGAAGCCAAAATATGAATTGCATGGGTTTGATAAAAAGATGTTAGTGTGGAGCCATGTATGACTTTGCGGATAAGAGAAATAATATAAAAAATCTTTTTAACAAGTTGATAGTATTCCTTCACCCTTGGGGAATGAGATGTGTTGTCCCTAACATCGAGGGGAAGATTAATACACAAGGATAGTGGTATGTTAAGTAATTATTTCATACCACGTTCAACAAGGGAATGGTTATATTCATAACTATCACAAGTAACTTGTGGCTTTGAAAGGCATTTTTAGGCACGACTTTATATGTATTTGTGCTTATTTAAAGGCTTTAGGGAGATTAGGTGAAACTTGTTATATTTTGATGCTTAAATTATTTCATAGGCACCGGTAGTGCATACTGGTGCCTATGAACCACAATCTTGTACTGGGCCACTTAGTCACAGGTATTTTAAGGGCTCAAGATATTGGTGCCTATGCTGTGAAATACCGGTGCTAGTAATTACGTAATTAATAAAAAAATGAAGCCAGTGAGAATAAACTCATTAGCCAGAATATGAAACCCAGAAATTCATAAAGAATAATAGGATGAATAAAACACAAAAAACTGAATTTCATGTAAAAAACTGTATAATTCATAACTACAACCCAAAAGTTCATTACATATATTTGAAAATACATAACAACCCTCAATTCATAAAACAATCTAGACCTTAACATAGATTAAAACATCAATTATCATAAAAACTAGACTCTAATCTCCATAAATGCTAGATAACATCAACGAACCAGAACCGTGAAGGTGAGGTTGGACGCAAGAGCTGAGGCACGGTGGATCTGAGCTGAACCTAACATTTTTTGTGGAGCTCATAGGGAGATGGCGTCGAGGTTGGTCTGGGAAATGGCATTGGGAAGGGCGAAGATGGGGTCATCATCGTCAACATCAAAGCCTTTAAAGTGGGGCTAGACAGGGCCGCTAGCAGAGGCAAGGAGAGATGGTGAAGTGAGGGTTATTAGGAGAGGAGGGTTTTGTGTGATTAGGGTTTCGGTGCTCTAACAGGTGCCTATGATGATCATACCAGTGCTAAGTACTTAAAACCCAGTTACCCTTCTTTAAATGGGCATTTTAATTTTTCTTTCTTCTCGAAAGCAAAGTTAAGAAAATTATTGTAAGTACCTAGCACCGGTATGAAAACCGGTGCATGTGGTGATCATACCGATGCTAGGTACTTCATACGCAACTTCGTGATGCTGCTTTAATTTGTTTAATTTTTTCCTTCCCGAGAGGAAAGGGAACAAAAATATTCTAAGTACCTAGCACCAGTAGTCTGGCCGGTCTCTATAATGGTGCTACTGGTGCTCATAAAAATCCCTAAAAAATATTGGATAAAAATTCAAAATATTCATTTTCCCAGTACATAGTAGCATCGGTATGACTGAAAACAATGCCGCTGCTAGTATATTTTGCCTTATAAGTTAACTTTTTTCATTTTACAATTATGTCCATGAGAATAAATTTGGAGGAGGAAAATCACAAAATTGGAGAAACCAAAACACAATTAAATAAGGGATAATTATGTATTGAAGATTGGGCATCAATGGGTTAACAGAAGAGTTTGTAACATAATTCTTGGAAAATTACACAGTGGCTCAAAATGTGTTACTACATTACCCACTGCTCATTAATACATGATGTTATTGTTGCCTAAATGTAAAAAATATAAAATAAATAATGTTTTTGGTGAAATGTTGAAAAGCCCTAGCACATGTTCCAGAGTAACTTATGATTGATTACTTGGATGTTACAAAGAGAAATTGGAAAGGATTATGGACATGTTTTTGTGCTCAATTTTTGATAAAAAATCCCTTACAGACATGGAAAATACAATAGGGGTGTATAAGGTAGCATCATGTTCGAGCGAATTTCAATTTGGAGTTACGAGTAAGCTTTTTTACTTTTTGCACTTAGATCTCTCAAAGAAAGTTGGAGTCGTCAAATTACGAAATCGGCAGAATCAAAACACAATTCAATAATATATGATCGTAACTCTGAAATTTGGGCATGTATGGGTGAATGAAGGGTCTCGAAAGTCAACAATAATTATTTTTATAAATTCTTGAAAATTTACATTGTGGTCCAAAATTGTTTTACCCTATTACCCATTTCTCCAAACTACATGATTTTACTTATCCTTGCCTAAACGTAGAAATATAAAATAAATGGTGATTTACATTTATAACCCTGACTTTAGGCTGAAAGTGCCAATATAATCCTGCAATCTCATAAAGTGCCAATATAACCCTAACTTATTATTATATGTGCCAATCTAACCCTTACTTTTTGAAAAATTGTGTCGATATACCCAAAGTCTATCTTTCTGGCGTTAACTGTTTAAATTCCGGCGAAGATAAAAAAATGAAATGACTAAAATACCCTTGAGCTAAAATATGAAAATTTTGTGTCCAAAATACCCCTGAAAAATGTTTGACCCATTTTTATTGACCTCCCTTCTTATAATTGAAACCCGTTTTAATCTATTTTTCACTCTATTCTTCAAACTCGATTGTAATCTACGCTTCCACTCCACCGCTGCTCATCGGTGAAAGCCCGACAATTTTTCCACCTTAAATTCCGGTGGGCGCCCCTAGTTTCAATCTCAGACCGTTCTCCTTCGTTTGCAGCTAAGGATTTTTTCTCCGTCGTTGCTCCGCCGATGCAAAATTCTATCGTAATCAGAATATTAACTCGAAAAGCTCCGCCATCAACTCGTCGGAGAGGTTATTTTCCACCCTGAGTTACCCGAGTCGCCACCACCCCTGTGCCATATCCAACGACTCACCCCACCGCTCACCGCCATCTCTCCTCCCCCTCACCGTCGCCTATCACCGTCCCCCTCCTAGCCACCGCCGAAAACTCTAGACTTAACCCCTCCCCTCCCCTCTCGTCGCCACTCTCCTTCTCCCCCAGCCTTCACTAACGTCAAAAACCCCTCTCCTATCCCTCCGCCTCCACCACCCTCTCCCCCCTTGTCGCCGCTCACCCACCGCCATCTCCCCTCCTCCTCATTTTCCTCTTCCATCTTCACCGCCATCTATGGAGTAACTCTTTTGAGATTATTCAGAGAGACATAGGCATGAGAAACGTGGGTGAAGCCGACAGGAAAGACGCAAAACAAGGAACTCTGCCGGTGGCTTAGATCGAAGGAACGACAATACTTCGACGCTGACGAAGAATGACGGCCGATTGCAGAGATGAGGTGCGACGAGGCGATACCTCAGTTTCTGTGCGTTGGGCTAAAGAAAGCGGGAAGACGGGTGGAGCGGGAACAAATTCCGGGGAAGAATAGGAAAAGGCAAGTGGAAAATAGGAGAAAGGTATAAATAAGGTAAGAAGCTAGGACGTCATTTCATATTTTGTGATTTTTTCCTTTTTAAAAAAATAAGGACAAAATGGTATTTTCACCTTATTCCGACAGTAAACCGGTAGACCAAAAGGTCAACATGGTTAAGGGTTATTTTGGCACTTTCTGAGATTGTAGGATTATATTGGCACTTTCTGCCTAAAGTCAGTGTCATTTAACACTTAACTAAAAAATTAATGAATTTTTAGATGAAATATTGAAAAGCGCTCGTATATATTCTAGAGTAACTTGTGGTTGATTACTTAGAAGTTACAAAGTGTTATCGAAAATGATTATGGATATGCTTTTGTGCTCAATTTTTTATTTATAAATATTCACTTACGGACATGGAAAATACAATGGGGGTGTATAAGGTAGCATCACGTTTGAGCGGAGTTCAATTTGGTGTTACGAATAAAGTTTTTACTTAGGTCTCTCAAAGAAAGTTGGATTTTTCGAATCACAAAATTGGTGGAACCAAAATGCAATTCAATAATATACGATTGCAAATTTGTAATTTGGGCATGTATGAGTGTATGGAAGGGTCACGAAAGTCAACATTGATTACTTCTGCACAGTTTAAAAAAATTACAATGTGGGCCAAAATTCTGTTACCTTATTATCCGTTACTCCAAAATATACGATTTTTGTTATTCTTGACTAAATATGGAAATATTAAATTAATGAATTTTGTGGTGAAATGTTGGAAAACGCTAGTACATGTTTTTGAGTAACTCATACCATAAACCCATTTTCAAAAGTAACTCACACCATAAACTCATTTCACGAGTAACTCATACCATAAAACCATTTTTCAAAAAAAATTATGAGCACTGGTCATTACTCAACATACCGGTGCTAGCTATTTTTCCCACCGAAATTTACCCAAAATTACTATTTCGGTCATAGGCACCAACATTAGCATTGGTATATGTCATTCATCCAAAACTGTTGCTAAATATTAAATTCAAAATGTTTTTCTTCAACGTAAGAAGACTTAAAATGACTTAGCATTTTAGCCTAAATCTTTTGAACATTAGATATCCACCTCCCATCTTCAATTAGGAGGTCCACGATCCTCTTGGCTAGTGCCCTTTTGATTTCCCACTTATGAAAGTATATCAATTAGAATCACCAAACTTATCTCAATTAATTCTTTATTATTTGCTTTCAACAGTCTGCTTGAAACTGTACTAGTTTCAACAGTTGTTTTCTAAGTGCAGGCTCTACTTAATTAGCATTAGTATCTGGTTGTCTGGACTGGAGAAGACCTAACTTCATTTTCAGATACCTAACTTTTCTATCAACATTTTCATACGATGTCTTATTCCAGTTCCGTAAGAGTATTGAAAAACTGGTTTTACCGTTTTTAGGCTTTAACTATCAACCCTATGTTCCAACGTAGGTTTATACCTAACCAAG
>JAULKM010030814.1:0-13671 GCA_032355605.1 Rubia tinctorum | reverse complement strand
TGCCGAAGAGCCAGAATCTGACTATGTTCCAACACACCAGACATGTGTGCTAAAGTTCAGAACGTATGCCTTAATTCTCGGGAGGAGGAGATCCAGCGTCGACGAGTTTCGAGGTCAGAGGGAGTCTGATCAAGGCGGATCAGTAACAAGAGGAGCTTGTAAAATCCACATGTTGTAATCAGAAAAGATAAGTATAGTTGTATGGTGTGCATTGTACTCGATCTTTCTGATTAGTGGATTTCTTTTGAACTGGGTCAGACCCCGAAGACGTAGGTGATTTTCACCGAACTGCGTAACCAAGTCTGTGTGTTCTTGTTTTACTTTCTTACATACTTGGTCAGATAAATGACGTTGGAACATAGTTGCGGTAATTGATAAATTTAGGTAAAACCAAATTTCAATTGGTATCAGAGCCAAGCACTTACTCTTGCCTTGGTTGTGTCAAAGGAAAGAGTGATCCGATTTTACCATGGCAACCAAAGAATGAGCTTCAATGTCTCGACCACAACTACTAGAGGGAATGAACTACAACTATTGAAAGACGTGCATGAGAGTTTTCATTAACTCACTTGATGAACCAGTGTGGCATTTTGTGGAAACAGAATGGAGTCATCCAACTGATGGTGTGAAAGTTAGCTCAAATGAAAAGGAGGGAGAATCTAGTACAAAGAATCAAAATCAAAGATAAGTCAACCTGGACTCCTAATGAACTGAAAGCTTCAATGGCTAACTCTAAAGCATTAAATGATATCTTCATGGCAGTGGATGAAAGTCAGTTCGAACTCAGCTCGAATTTTTATCAGGCAAAGAAAGCATCGGATATTCTGCAAATAATTCATGAAGGAACAAGTCATGTAAGTGAATCTAAGCTTCAGATGTTGACTACAAATTTAGAAGAACTGGAGATGGAGGAAGATGAGACAATTGCAGTATTCAATAAGAACCTGAGAGGTATATCAAACATGGCGTATAAGCTTGGAAAAAATTAAAAATGAAGCAAAACTTGTGAAGAAAACCCTGAGATCTCTGCCTCAAATATTCTCAATGAAAGCTGCCGCCATTAAAGAAACAAGAGATGTGTCCATTATGACACTAGATGAACAGATGGGATCTTTGCAAACATATGAGATGACTCTGGAACCACCTATAAAGAAAGCACAAAATGAGTTGGCGTTCAAAGTTTCTTCATCAAAAACAGACCATGACGGTGAAAGTGATGATGATATTGAAGAACTTGCATTTATTACTAATAATTTCTCGAGAATGCTGAAAAAAGTAGTGAATAGAATATCGTAAGAGAAAATTGGAGGAGGTGGAAATAGACCACGGGCACAAGATTTTGGAAATAATCAAGGAACACAATTTGAACAAACCAATCAGCGATTCTTAAGAAATCAGAGTGGTGAATCAAAATAGTCTGGAAGGATTCAATGTAGAGAATGTGAAGGATATGAACACATCCAGGCTGAATGTGCTAATACATAAAAAAAAGTCGTATGTAACCTCATGGAGTGAAGATGAAAAAAAGGAAGAAGAACTCACTAGCAACTACGTAGAATTTGGAGCAAAGATTCATGATATGGTTGAAACTACAGGTGCATGTTCCAACATGGTAACGACTGAGAAATATGTATGTTTGAAATGCTGAGTGTTGATTTCTTAAGTGATGATGACGGGCAGGAGGTGAATGATAAATATTTCTACAATGCATATAAACTTGCTGGAAAAAAAGATGGAACTGGTGGATCTAGTTGAAAGACTTGAAATTGATATTGAACAACTGAAAAATAATCTAAGTGTGACAACTGAGAGGGCTGAGATATCAAGTTGAACACTGGAAAAGTGAAAATAGATGATATATTGACTATGGGAAAGAATTTTTGAGATGGACAAGGAATTGGCTATGACAAAATGGAAAGCAATATTGTAGATTTCAAAGCGAACTTACAAGCTATGAAGAAGAAAGTGATGAAGACACAATGATGCAAACCTATTTTATGTCATTAATGCTCTTATCAAGGCCACATACAGGAGCAGTGCTTCAAGATGCTCAGAGATATCATGAATGGACAACAACGATCAGCATGTTCCAACATGGACTTGGCTCGACCATAAAAATTGGTCAGGAAGGCATGGGTTTCTAAGCACACTACTGTATGTATGGTTGCGCACACGTATCTTATTGCACACTCTAGATACTCGTGGTACTTTGATAGTGGATGTTCTCAACATATGACTGGAACTCAGGAGTACTTGACAAAGATTAAACCATATGATGGTGGCTTTGTTACATTTCGTGATAGAAAGAAGAGGTGAGTAGTTGGTAAAGGTGAACTGCAGATCGAGGGATTTCTAATTTTCACTAGTGTCATGCTTGTAGAAGACTTGAAAGATAATCTATTGAGTATCAGTTAGTTGTACGATGATAATATAACTATGGAATTTTACAAAGATATATGCATTGTAAAACATGGTGAAGATAAAGTTCTCTCAGATATTCGATCTTCAAACAATTTCTACCTGTTGGATCAATAATGAAGTGTGTAAGCTTTGAAGAAGATGAAGTAACAATGTTGCACAGGAAGCTTAAACAAATCAACTACTAAAAGTTGGTGAAGATCGCAAACTCTAAAGCAATACGAGGTATGCCTACTGTTACTAACAAGAAGGGAATTGTTTGTGGACCATGCCAACAAGGTAAACAGATTCGATCACCTCATTCATCTGTACATAATATAACCACATCGAGAAATCTTGAATTATTACACATGGACTTGGTGGTTCCGGTCAATAGACCTAGTATGACTAGTAAGAAGTATATCTTTGTATGTGTTGATGATTTTTCCAGATACACTTGGGTGGCTTTTCTCAAAGAAAAATATGATACAGTGGATGTTTTCAGATGTTTGGTGATCAAATTACAGACAGAAAAAAGGGAGTCCGACTAGGAAGATTATGGGGAATCGCAGTGATCATAGTAGAGAATTTAAAAATTCTTAGTTTAGTGATTTCTGTGATGAGCTTGGCATTCAACACAAATTTTTAGCACCAATCACACATCAGCTGAACGATATTGTTGAGAGGAAAAATAGGACTCTACAGGAGATGGCTCGAGTAGTTGGCAGAAAAAAAATTCATAAAAAAGGTGGGCAGAAGCAATCAACACAGCGTGTTATACGATAAATATGGTGTACCTTCATCCATTCACAAGAAATACATCATATGGAATATGGAAGGGTAGAAATTTTAATGTCTCATATTTTCATGTCATTGGAAGCAAGTGTTACATTCTCAGGGATAGAGAGCAGTTGGCAAAGTTTGACAGGCGCAGTGATGACGGAATTTTTTGGGTTATTATGTGAACACCCGTGCTCACAAGGTGTACAATCTTCACACAAATACTCTTATGGAGTCTATAAATGTGATTGTTAGTAATTATGATGACAAGCAGGTATTAGGAGAAGGAGAAGGTGAACCAGTGCCGGTTCATGTTCCAACACAAAACAATCCAACTGTTTAGCAAGTCGATGTTGAAACACCAGAAATTTCAGAGAGTCTTGCTGCCCCTGAAGACATCGATGTTGTAACATTGATTCCCAGCTCTCCACCTCATGTTCCAACACAGGTTGAACCTGAACCTAGTGGCAAGAGAACTCGTACAGTACCACGTGTAAACTACAGGGAACTTGCAGGATTACAATGTTTCATCTCTCTAATTTAATCAAATAATTATAAAGAAGCTCTGCTTGATGAGTACTGGATTGTGGAAAAGCAAGAAGAACTTGGGCAGTTTGAATGTAATGACGTATGGTATCTCACTCCTCGTCCCAAAGGAATAAATGTTATTGGCACCAAGTGGATTTTCAAAAACAAGTTAGCTACTAATGGCTAGATTATTCTAAATAAAGCAAGGTTAGTGGTTCAAGGGTATACTCAAGTAGAAGGAGTTAACTTTGATGAGACATTCACACCAGTTTCCAGTTAGACTTTTTCTAGATTTTGCTATTTCTTGCACTATGGATTTTACATTGTACCAGATGGATGTCAAAAGTGTCTTTCTGAATGGAATGAAGAAGTCTATGTCAAACAACCAAAATGATTTGAAGATCCTCACTATCCACATCATGTGTATAGACTCAAAAAGGCACTGTATGGTCTTAAATAGGCACCAAGAGCATGGTATGAGCGACTTACTAACTTTTTTATTAAGAAAGGTTATCATCGAGAGGGAGTAGATCACACGTTATTTGTGCTGGACAGGTTATCAAAAAAAATTGATTTCTCAAATTTATGTAGATGACATTGTGTTTGACTCTACTTCACCATATATGGCACAAGATTTTGTCACTCTAATGCAGGATGAATTCGAGATTAGCATGTTTGGAGAACTTACCTATTTTCTAGGACTCGGGTGAAGCAAGAAAAGAATGAGTTGTTCATCAATCAGAGTAAACATGCTATGAATTTAATGGAACGATTTGGCCTAAGCAATTCTCGATCAGTTCGAACTCCAATGGGGGCTATAGATAAATTGGTGAAGGATAAGAAATCTATTGCATTGATAAGAAATTGTACAATAGTATGATTGGGAGTTTACTGTACCTTACAACCAGTCGACCAGATATATGTTTCAGTGTAGGAGTATGTGCAAAATTTCAGGATGATCCAAAGGAATTTCACTTAAGTCAAAAGAATTATTCGATGTGTTAGTGAGACTTTTGAGTGTGGAATATGGTATTCTAAAAAACATGACCGCGTCTTATTGGCTATAATGATTCCGATTAGGTTGGTATTGCATATGATTGCAAAAGTACTATTGGTGGTTATTTATTTATTGGTACAAATTTGGTATGTTAGTATAGTAAGAAACAAAATTTGATTTCTTTATCGTCTGCTGACGCTGAATATCTTACTGTTGGAAGTTGTGCACAATTATTTTGGATGAAACAAATGCTGAAAGATTATGGAATTCATCAAGGGCCTCTGAAGGCTTTATGTGACAACAAAAGTGCTATTGATTTATCAAAGAATCAAGTCCAACATTTTTAAACAAAGCACATTGATATAAGACACCACTTTATTCGAGATCTTGTTGAAAGAAAGGAAGTCATGGTATAGTGGCTTATGTTCCAACATCGGAGAAATTTACATATATTTTTACTAAACTGTTAGATTCATCAACTTTTGAGCTCCTCAGAAAACACTTAGGTGTGTGTGTCATATTTGAGGTAATTCTTTATAACTTTTAATTTGGCTTCAAAAAAATTTTCTTGTTTATTTTGTGTATAGAAATTCAGAAAAAGACAAAAAAAATAGTAAGAAGAAAAAGACAAAAAGATGAAGTGGTATGTGCATGTTGGAATATGGAAACTTGGAGGGTTAATGGCATGTGATATATTTAACGGCTGGAAGTTGAAAAGAGGTACTAATCACCTCGGAAAGAAAAAAAAAGAAGAAGCAAGGTGCAGTTATTGAGAAGGAAAGTAAAATTTTCAAATTTTAAATTTTCATCTTCCTATACTATTCTTCTTTCCTGCAACCTCTCTCTGATATTCTTGCCATATCTTTGAGATTGTGCTTGATTTTTTGCGGATTAACCCTACTGAGTGGAGTTTCCGACATCTCAAAATTTATAAAATATTTTTTCAGAAAAATTATGTTGTCAACTCTTAACATGGAGAAAATCAGAAACTTCAAGAAGTTGTACGGTGAACCTGGCAAGGAGAATCTTACTGAAAGCACAATGTTGGAACCCTGGGAAGGTGTTTAAAATTTAGGGGTAGAAGTGGTGTCTTCAGGGCAGCTGAAAATGCTCCAATACCAGAACCTGAGTTTTTTAGGAAAAAAATCTTTCATTTTTAATGGTCAGTGGTTTAAATATTTTGATGATTATATTGAGTATATCTGAAGCATGATAAAAGAGTAGATTTAAGGAGTTATAATTCCTTGTTCGGGAAGATAAATGGATAAGATTTAAGTCACTTGCTTAAAGGTATTATTGATAAATGGATATGATTTAAGTACATGGAGGACTTGAACCATAGGATTACTGAATTATCTTGTATTAATCATGAGGAGAAAAAATGTTATGTGTATATACACTAGAGCCTCTGGACCGATGAGGCTTGAACTGAGGAGGATGCCTGAGTGACCTGATAGATTTGGGGTATTGAGATCTTCATATTATAAAAAGCAATTCAGTTGTTAAACCCTGAGGTACCCGAAAGGAATAAGAAACTGAGGAATTTACCTCCTACTGTTATTGAGATTATGCCTGAGGATGAAGAGTTGGAATCCAGGGATGCTAGCGATGTTCCAACACAAACTGAAATGTGGGAGGAGAGGTTGTTGACATAGAGATTGTTGAGACGGAATGTTGGTGAACTAATGTTCAAACATCAATACAGAATGACGACTATGATCTGGGTGGTGGATCTGGGTATGTTCCAACACCAGCTGAAGATGAATATGTTGGGATAGTTGAAGAAGAAACAGAAGAAGTTCATGTTCTAACCCCTGAGATGGATGCAGGGGGAGCTGAATTTGATGATGCAAAACCTGGCCTTGATGATGTTCCAACATAAGGCAAGCAGGATGATGAAGAAGTTGAAGTACAGAGGTTGAGAATGTTCCAACACAGGAAGAAGATGAGAAAGTTGGAAGTGGTGCTAATAATGTTCCAACTCAGGACGAGAATATGGAAAACCTATTTTATACCAGTGATGAAGTCCTGGAAGAGTTTGTGCAATCAAGGCCAATAATATTAAAGAGGAAGGCTGAAGAGGCAACTTCAGGAGCAATTCAACTTGAAAATAAAAAGAAGAAGGTCAAGGTAGAAGCTGGCCAGAGTTCAAAATCCCCTCCATCTTCCAGAAATGCATTGAATGCAGACTTCTTTAATGAGTATGTCAAGAAAGCTGAGAAACCATCAGTAGAAGGAACATCATAGCTAAGAGACTATTGGACTTAAAATCTTATAAGGGAAGTGGCTTTACAGCCTTTCTTGATTGCTTGGGTATATTGTTGATGCTACTATGTTCAAGAAGTATATCAAAAAGCTTGTGTAGGAGTTTTATGCCAATGCGATGGCAGAAAACTTGGATGTTGATTCGGAGTGGTATGGCTTGGTGTATGTAAGAGGAAAGGTGATTGGATTTTCTGCTGAAAATATCAACAAGGTGCTTGGTTTATCTACTCCTGAATTTGTGAATCCTTATGCTGAGGATTTGGAGTTGACAAACGTTCTAATACTAACAGAGATCACAGAAAACTTAGCGACTAATTGGCCGGAGCAGGGGAATGCAGCTATTTCTAGCCTAACCAACAGGTACTTTGTTTATCACATGTAGCTATAAATTGCTGGATTCCATCTACCAACACCTCAGCCCTAACAAGGGACATAGCCAAACCGTTGCACTGCATTGGTAAGAAAATTCCAATTAATTTGGGTCGAATCATCCAATAGAATATTGTATTCCAGGTTGTCTCCTCGAGGATGAAGAACTCTCTGCCACATCCTTGTATCATTTCAGCATTGGCTAAAGCTGGTAAGGTACAGGTTAAAGATGATGATGTGATTGTTGCTACAACTCCTGTTAAAGCTAATTCCAGAACCTTCTCTACCAGGAAGATACATGATCTTCCCTGGTCTACTTTTGATGCTTGAACCTCATCTACTGTAGCAATAAAGAAAGCAAAAAAAGACTAAGAAGATGGTTGTGAAAGCTAAGATTTATGCACTTTATGTTCAACTTGCTGCATTAGAAGCTGAGTTGGCACAAATGGATGCTGTGAATTAACTCTGATTTCTATTTTGAATTCTTGATTTTCTGAACTTTCTCTCTGAAACTTTTTTATGGCTTTAGCATGTATTATGGCCCCAAGGGGAAGTATTTTGGATTTCTTGATGATATTTTTGGTATTCTTGATTATGAGGATTTTCGTATTTCTGGTATTATGCTGGATTGATGTTCCAACATGGATTGAATGGCTTTATGTTTGTCTGTTGATGTTCTAACATGGATGTTGAGGTATTTTTGGTTATATTTGTGGATTTAGGGGGAGTTGAAGTTCTTAAGCTCATGTTTCAACATCCAGAGAGGATTTATGTTGATTGATCTATTTGCATAGTTTTTGCTTTAAAAATTCAAAAGGTTGATGGATCCACAAAATGCCAAACGGGGAGATTGTAAAGTCTATATTTATTTAATTGGCAAAAATTGAAAATTATGCAAATATGAAATTTTTATGTTGTAACATCAAAGAAGGAAGGTTTGCGAGATAAGAAAATGTAAGGTGTAATCTGAGATGCTATATTTCATCCAGAAGGTTTTTGATTGGAGAATATATCAATTCCTATATTTATGGGATTGGATTAGATTTATGGAATTTAAATTGATTTGTGATTATCCGATTATGATTGAGATATGGACGAGATATTATAATTCCTTACTTTAGGGGATTAGATTTGGTAATTCCTATTTCCAAGAGATTTGATTGCTATCAAAATATTTTGTGGAGAAGGAATCACATTTGCACAGAACTTTTATGCATGTGCCGGTTAAATAAGAGGACATTCTAGCTGAGTTACTTATGGATTTAATTGGAGAAAATTTGCATTCAGTTTTTCAATATTCAAAGAAGTAGACGAGAGCTTTGTTTTTGTGATCAAAACCTTTTAATCAAAGTTCATAATCGTATACCTTAATTTCTCGGGAGGAGGAGATCCACCATCGATGAATTTCGAGGTTGGAGGAAGTCTGATCAAGGTGGATCGGTAGCAGGGTGGCCTTGAAAAATCCACATGTTGTAATTAGAAAAGATAAGTATATTTGTTTGGTGTGCATTGTACTCTATCTTTCTGATTAATGGATTTATTATGAACTGGGTCAGGCCCCGCAGACGTAGGTGATTTTCACCAAACTGTGTAACCAAGTCTGTTTGTTCTTGTTTTACTTTCTTACATACTTGGTTAGATAAATGACATTGGAACATATTTGCAATAATTGATAAATTTAGGTAAAACTAAATTTCACATAAATTACTGGAAGTGAATAGAGAGAGGATCAAGCAAGGTGTAATCGGTAAATATGGGAGAGTGGGAGTATATATATGGGTGACGAGGAAGGGCTGAATAGAAAATCCCCAAATGGAAACCCTAAACACAGATTGTGTGAAATAAAAAGGGAAGGGGAGTATGGAGCACTGCGGCGGCCGGAAGCGGCAGAGGAGCCAATGGGATGAAGCACCTGCTACGTGGGAAGAAGGGCCGCTTAAAGCTTGGCTGATATAGCATCAGGATTCAAATTGACGTTTCGACGATATACTGGATTAGATTAAGAATGTAGATGATATTGAGTTACGGAGGAAAAGGTGGAAGAGAATGTGGCATGAAGACGCGGTGTCGGGGTTCTTGGAGGATATATGCGTAAAGTCGCTGGATCTAGAGATTCTAGCTCTTAATTGCTGACGGATTTCATTGGAAAACAGGTGTGCGGGAGAAAATATGAGCTCACCGATGTGGAACACCCGAAAGAGACAGAGATAGACGATGTAAAGCGCCAGATGTTGAGGCGGGCTAAGGGCCGCTGATTCTCATTCTAACTAAACCTCTTATTTGCATCATGGCACACTACTGTAGCGCCAGATCAATCCCTCTTTATTACTTTTACCATTACTATTGTTGGTTTGTTTAGGACCTTGATTGACACAATATGTATGTGGGTACTGATTGATGTTTCAATATTTAATCATAATCTGGTAATTGCAACTTTTATTGTCGAACTTAAGTAGCTGTGATGGAACAACGACGGAACGATGTAAATGGAACAACAGTGGAAGCGATTGAAAATTTTGCCTTTATCTCACCGTGAAACGATATCGAAAAACGAACTCCTTTATCAAATATAATCCGCAAGCGCATTCTTTTTTCCAGCCGCCTTTACTTAAAAAGGAGAAAGACTCAGCCGCCTTTACTTCTGCGTTTAAAAGGAAGATGCCCACAAGCTAACCAAAACATGTTTTTATCAATATCTTAGGAAAAAAGGATAAATGTATCTTACACATTTATTTATACTTTAGAGATTTATAAAATATTTAATTTGAGAGTTTAGATTTAGTTATATCTATGTAATCAGAAGGGATGGTGGTCTGCTAATTTTGGTGAAAATCCCTTATTTTATTATTACGTGAGTTATTTGTTCTTTGTTTATTAAGTACAAATTTTGGTGGAGTTTTATTTTCTTCATTTTCATCTTGCGTGGTTGTTTGAAGTGTGGCTAAAGCATTGTTTTTTTGGTTGATTGGATGCTTTCTATTATGATTGGATGAAGTTGGAGGACTATCTCGAGGTGGTTAAGTGATTTTGGTGAGAGCGGATCGTGGTTGCCAAAAGCTTCCATAGTTAACGATCAATTCATCTTCTATGTACCCTTTCGTTCACTTGAGTAAAGTGGCGGAATCAGGATATGGGGGCTGATTTATGCAAACAAATTTTTTTAGACACTAAGTTATATTGGTAATTTTTTCCGGGCTCTGAATTACACTAATTTTTTCTCTAAAAACTTAATTCGACATATTCAAACAAAATTCGCTTAAATAATGAAATGAGTATAAAATAATTCAAATTTTACAAATACGACAAATCACACTGGCTATTATTCTATCTTGTTAATTAATAAATTTATAATAACATGAACAAGGTTCTAAAAATAAAATTAGTGAGATTTTTTAAAAGGAAAGGGCTGGGCATGAGATTAGTTGAGACTATTGGGTTAATCTCATTTATCAGGTTTCTTTTTATTCCCTTGAAGAGAACAAAACGACGTCGTTTCACTTATATTAAAACGACGTCGTTTTGTTTAATGAAGAAACAAAAAATAAAAAAAGTGCATCGTCTTCCTCAGAGCTCGCCAGAAGGGGGAGTTGAAACCTAGGTTTAGGGGGGCGGAATCCATGGATTCTGGTGACTCCTAAACCTAAATTACAGGCCACCGGATCCTTTGGGTGGCACCAGCACCCCCTCGCTCCCCCTGGTTCCGCCCATGCTTGAGCCATTGTTCTAGAATGTTTCATTTTTAGTTTTTTGTGTAAATGAGGTCAACTCATATCGTATTGTAAAGTTCACACACACACATATATATATTTGCCCAATCTGATACTCCCTCCGTCCCACATAAAACTGCACACTTTCTACTTTTGGTTGTCCCAGCCTAAATTGTACATCATTGAAAATTGACATATTCAGCCCATTTGACCCAAAATGAAATTCCAAAAATACCCCTGGACCCTCACCTATTTACATGGTTAATTAATTGAGGTGGGAATCATTCCCTTTACACGTGGCGACATTTCATTGGGAGGCATGGGAATAAATATGAAAATCCAAGATGCCTGCGACATATCACATGGGATTACTTTTTCCCCATACCAGTGATCCATTATTACTCCTAAACACTCCACTTACCTCTCTAGAATCATCTTTAACGCTCCATTTTCTCTCATTTCTCTCCAGAATTCTCTCTTCTCTCTAACACCACTTTGAAAGCTCTAGCCTCTTGTGTCTCCCTCTGTACTCTATCTGTTGATTAATGCAAAATGTTGTGTGTATTTATTGTTTAAATGCTTTAATTACCATGTTTATCACAGCTTTTCATGTCGGGATTAGGTTTAAGTTGTAAAATTTGGGGGTTTTGAAAACAAACATCGCGTTCTTGATTCCTGAGTTTTGATTTTGAACAATCGTCTTTCTTTTGTTGTTGTTGAGTTCGATCAAGCAGTACACGTGTCATTTATGCTTCGATTGGTCATGTTTTGATGTTATAAATTCATGTTCTTCGTATACTATGGTAATTTCTACGCTTGTTCACTTGATTAGTGTGTTATCTCTTTGATTTATGTTGTGCATGTTCATTCCCCTTTTCGATCTGAACCTTGCTTCCATTTTTTCCCGTTGACTGTGTCTTTGATCTCATTTTTATGCCGTACTCCCAAATTCGTAACGATTTCTCTGATTTTCATATATTTTGAGGTCTCCAAACCGTGGTCCTTGAATATTATGCTTGCCTTTTAGTTTGAAACTGTATTTTATGTTTTTGCCAACATTATTGTTGTGCATGGTCGATTTTGCTCCAGATCTGTGGATTTTGACACATTAATTACTGCCTTAGAAGTTATTCCATTTGTGCTGATATTGTTGTTGTATTTTTAACTCGGTATTGGTGTGTATTTATATGACTTGGCTAATTCACTACCTTAAACAAGTTGATTATGTCATGTTCTTATATTTGGACACTACTTTAATCATTTGAATTGATATGGTTGCTATTCATGAACAAACCTGAGACAGGTCCGTAATTTTTAACCCCATTTGAAGCATATTATATGATGTTTGATTTTATTCTAATTAGATTGAGTTGATTCTGTTTAGCCTTTGTATATTTTCTTGCTTTTTAGATCTGCGTGTTCAATTTATGCTAATTTGTTGTTCTTTATCTTCGTTCCTGAGTTTGTCTTTATTTTGTTGAAACCCCAGCCCTCTCTCTTTGTCGATCTGTTTACTCATGGCACACAGGGACAAGATTTTGGATGGGCAGGAACCATTAGCTCCTTGCCAACCCTTTAATAATGCTAATTTTGGGCCAGTTACAGAATCTAGCCTTGCTCTTAGTTCAATTGCGTCACACTCACAACCCTCACCGGATCCTATTCAAGGACATAATCATTTGGGCTTGGACGGATTAGGAAATCCGCTAGGATATCCCCATTGCCATGCATTTCAGTCTTATTAACTTCTCACCATTCAACTAGACAGACTCACAGCCCTATCTGATCCTGAATCAAAATCTATACATCTCAATCTTGAGTCACAACCCTTGTCTAATCCAGAATCTGAATATGTACAAGTCAATGTTTAGTCACATCCCCAGTCCGATCCCAGTTCAAAATATGGGCATCCCAACCCTGAGTTAGAGGCCCTGTTCGGTCTTTATTCAGCTTCTAAGTTTGACCCCCATCCCTCAGTTTACTTCAAAAGAAATGAGTACCCCAAGTATGGAGAGCCTAGCTTCTTTGAAACGAGTGCAACCTTATATCATGGGAATTAGCCAAAATATGAACCACCTAAAGAGGCCAGGCCATGAATGAGGAAAGACAATGCAACGTCGGCCAAGCGACGTGAAATGTACGCTTTATACGACAAAGCTATGCAGGATGCTATAGAAATTGAACCCGAGTCATCAGAAACAAAAAATTTCACTTATCTCAGGTTATTTCTATCCTATTATTCTTCCTTTTACCTTGTATGATATGTTGCTTGACTAGTCACTGATTGTTTTATTACCTATGTGCAGGGAGGTGCAGAATGTGAACCTGTGTTATTAGTGGAAAGATAAAAAAATCACTAATCTCAGGTTGTGTCTATCCTATTAGTCTTATTTTGAAATAGTATGCTCTGTTTTGTGGCTGGTTACTGATCGTTTCACTTTGTATATGCAGGGTTGGGCTTGTATGTTTTGCTTGTTGATGAGGTAGCAACTATGTTTGTTAGTTATAATTTTAATTATGTGTGTTTTGTTTGCACTAAACTTGGCGGGGCATTGATGAGACGTCAAATGCATGTGTTTTCCGAAGCATTTAACATCTCTTTTGTTATATTTTTGTTGCAAGATTGCT
>JAULKM010030805.1:0-13671 GCA_032355605.1 Rubia tinctorum | reverse complement strand
TTATGTTGGCTTGTTCTTCATGTTCTTGTTAATTGCATGATTGTCACACTAAGTTAGCACACACCGTAGTCTACTTTCATGTCGATGCAATTATTGATACTCCTGGGGAAGGAGACCTAGATGTGTTTTGGGTAACGATAGTCCGGAACTGTGTTGGTGTGTGCACGTGGATTGCCGAATCAACGTTACGATCGACCATACACTAGTAGGCTGGCGAGTTGGTCTGAAGGGTTATGGGCAGAGATAGTTAAAGTATAAAACTAGGATTAGCTTTGCAGCCCTAGAGCCATCGATAAGGTTCTTCACTGCTTTGCCTTTTTAGTCCTAGGGAGAAGCACTCATGATGTAGTGCCCGAGACGTAATAGCATGGGGGAGATTTAGATATGCACAACAGGCAGGGTCATTGTTGCACTCCACTAATTATCGAGGCAGTGCCGATGGAAGATTACATGCGCACCCTATGTGACAGGTATGGGGAAATGTTAACCATTGACCACGCCACATGTCAAAAACACTAGAATAGCTTTATAGTTCTTGTATGTGATAGATTGAGGATCGAAAACCTGAAGTGTTGCTTGATCCATTCATAAATAAAGAAAGTTCATTGTACTCAAACTCGTGCAAATTCGGTACTTTTATTGTGCCAACTATTAAAAGTAAGATTCGTTACATCAAATTTAAATAAAATTCATATTTTGAAGTGTAATTTGGAACATGTATCAGTACTTAAAATAAGATTGTTTGCACCAAATTCACATTAATTTTTGCATTTTTTATAATACTTATTCGTAATAGTATGACTTAAAGTAAGATTGTATATACTAAATTCATGAAAATTTTGCTGAACGTTGTGAAACGGAAAGTTTAAAAATAAGATTGACTGTCTTGAAATGTACATAACTAGCGTACAAAATTTGGACAATGTGTATTAATTTTACTATGCCACATCTTTAGTCTCACTTCATTGATTGAACCCATAAAATGCAAGAGTTCATTTTTTTAATTTATACACAAAGTTATATTGTTGTAAGAAAACATTGTTCAAATATACAATAACAATGTTCAAAAAGGAATTTTTAGACTCTAACAAAAATTTGTTTAGAAACTTTTCCCTAACATTTCAAGAAAGTTGTTCTTGGGTTTAATATCAATTATATCTTAACTATTCTTTAAAACCCAATTCAATCGGGATTTAATCGAAGCAATTGGAAAGAAGTTGGGTACCTACATCAAAATGGATGCAACAATTGAGGCACTCAAAAGGCCATCCACTATGAAGCTCTGTTTCGAGGTTGTTGTGCAGAACCAACTATCGGGCTACATTAGATTAGGTTCTATGTTCAATAATGAGAAATTCAGCATTGAATATGAGGATCTCCAGCCTTATTGTAGTCACTGTAGGATATTGGGTCATGACTTATCGAAATGCAGACTTATGAATCATTTTGGAAATATCTAATTAGTAAGAATAGTTTTCCTGTTTGTGCCTATGACCTATCTAAAAAAAACTGAATAGAATCAATGGAAAACAATCAATAACTCCTCAAATAATCAAATACAATCCACTAGCACAGTTATGGCACAAGGAAATAACAATCCCTTTATTAATCAGCTGATATATAAACATGATACTGAACTTTTGACCTATGTGATCAATTTGATAACCTCGAATCATCCACCGAGACAGTTGTTGAAACCCAACAAATTAACAAAAATGCATTTTGATACCGGTAGTTTTTCAGATAGTAGTCTGAGACAAAATGAAAACCTTAACTTTTCTACTAATGATGATGACACTCTCCCAGGTTATCCATCCATTATCAATAATAATACCTAAAAAGTAATACTCTATTTCTGTATCTCATAGAATTTATGTACTTGACAAGGTATCAAAACAGGGACAAGGTTGTCTTCAAGAAACAACTTCCGAGTGTGATAATTACAAGGACTACTTTTTGTCAGCATTTTCCATAACATTTAAGAAATATGTAAAATATATGTAAGGCACAAACGGATAACTTAATGTTAAAATACAAAATATCATCCAAAGATAAGGTCGATGCAGAGTCGGGTAACTAAATGACTGACGGATTAAGCGTGATATAATTTTGAATGGAATTTGTATATCAGAAGTTCATCAGTATCAAAATTTAGGCAATACTCATTTAATTAATTTAGTTATACCACGGTTTTAATCTCAACCCATTGAATGAACAGATAAATACAAGAATTGATTGATATATTTATTAATTGAGATATGTCATTGTAATCAAATTTGTGTAAATTTGGTATTTCTTCTTGTTGTACCACCTTTTAAAACTTGGACTTCTTACACCAAATTCACTTAAAATTCACATTCTTAATGCCAATTCATTAAACAAGTACTTAAAGTAGGATTATTTGCAATGAACTCACATAAATTTTTCATTTTTTATAATGTAAAACCAATAAAGTAAGACATATTTTTACAAGGACTACTTTTTGTCAGCATTTTATGATGGGTCAAAAATAGATTGGGTTACCAGCTCAACTCGAGTGTAAAAAATTACTTAATATGCGGGTCCAAAATGGGCAAACCTATGGATTTCAACCCAGATATTGACCTTTATGAGTTTAAATACCAGCTTATATTGGTATACCCGTAGGTTTCAATCATCTATTGACCCACATGAATTTATATACCAACCCATATGGGTAAACCTGAGAGTTTCAACCAATTTATTGACCCCATGTTGGTTCACATACCAACTCATATGGGTAAGCCGGTGGGTTTGAACCCATGTACTGATTCATAAGGGTGTATGTACTAGCGTATATGGGTAAATCCATGGGTTTCAACCCATCAATTGACCCATATGAATTTATCTACCAACCTATATCGGTGAAACCGAGTATTATAACCCATATATTGACCCATATGGGTAAACCCGTGGGTTTCAATCCATTTATTGATACCAGCCCACATGAGTAAACTCATTGGTTTCAACTTATATATTGACTCATCTGGGTAAACCCACGGTCAACCCATACACCCAAACCGCTCGACCCATATTTTCATTTACCACTTGACTTGTTACCTATTTAACCTATTACCCATTTACCCAAACCCAATTTTCATTTACCACTTGACTTGTTACCTATTTAACCCATTACCCATTTACCCATATTCGACTGGATTTAACCATAAACAACCCGCTTGCTCGCGGGTTACAAGTCTATTTTGTCACCCATGTCTGAACTCTATAAATATCAAGATTTAGGCAGTACTCATTTAATTTTGTTATACCATACTTTTATTTTTGACCCATTCAATGAAGAATAAAATACAAGAGTTGCTTGATCCATTTATGAATAGAGAAAATTCATTGTACTCAAACTCGTGCGAGTTTAGTACATTTTTTCTTATTACGCCTACTTTTAAAAGTGAAATTCCTTACACCAAATTCACATATTTTTATTGCCAATTTGTTAAAAGTACAAATACTTATTATAAGATTATTTGCACTAAATTCACGTAAGTTTAACATCTTTTTTATAATGTAATAGTAAGACTTAAAAGTAAGAATGTATATGCTAAAGTCACGTAAATTAGTACAAATTACCGTGTAATGCCAAAAGTAAGATGAGCACTATTTTCATCAAATCTATGTAAAATTCATATTTTTTGTGTAACGCCAAATTTAAAATCAAGATGGTCTATATTCTCACCAAACTTGCACCAAACTTATAATAATGCACAATTTTACAGAAGAGAATGAACATCTTTACTATTTTAAATATACAAAACATCATTGGGGATAAGATTCTCATGGGACCCCAGGGATATAATTTAACGGGTGTAATCTAGGAAGAACGGTTGTTTAAAAAGTGAAATGTAGGGAATTCCAGAGAGGACATAGACCAATTTCCGAGTGTGATAATTACAAGGACTACTTTTTGCCGATCAAAAAGTTTAATAAATATGTAAAATAAACATGGGGTGCAAACGGATAAATGAATGTTAAATGCAAAATATAATCAAAAGATAAGGTCGGTGTGTATTTGGGTAACTGACTGACTAACAGACGGATTAAGTGTGTATAATTTTGAACGGAATTTGTATATAAAAAGTCCAACATGTTTCAAAATTTAGGCAATAATCATTTAATTAATAGTTTATACCACACTTTTAATCTCAACCCATTGAATGTACGGCTAAATACAAGAATTGGTTGATCTATTCATAAATAGAGAAAGTTCATTTTACTCAAACTCGTGCAAGTTTCACATTTTTTTATTATTACGCCAACTTGTAAAAGTAAAATTCCGAACACCAATTCACATATTTTGAACGCCAATTTGTTTAAAGTACGAGTACTTAAAATTGGATTATTTCACTAAATTCACATGAATTTTACATCTTTTATAATGCCAGACCGTAATAGTAAGATTTAAACCTAAGATTGCATGTACTAAACTCACGTAAATTTTTACATATCGTTGTGTAATTATGAAATTATGATGAGCGCTATTTTCATCAAACTTACGTAAAATTCTTTTTTTGTAACGCTAAATTTAAAAGTAAGATGGACAAAACTTGCACCAAACTTGCATAAAATATGTATTTTACATAAAATTTGTATTTTTTACATAAAATTTGTATTTTTTTACATAAAATTTGTATTTTTATTGTGGAATTAGGTGTTTGATTTGTTTTTACCACATGATCTTTATTCATTTTACAGCGAGTTTCACTAAGAAATTTTGTATGAGTTGAAACGGGACAACTTTTTTTTAAAAACTAGCTTGCGAAATTTGAGCAATATATAGTTATTATTGCTATATCACATTAACCATCATCACATTAATGAATGGATAAAATATAAAAGTTACTTTATCTAAGTAAAATTGTCTGAAACAAGATCACATAAATTTAGCAAATTTTAGTAATCGATGGACCAACGTTGAATCAAAGGTTTTTCTTGAACGCGAGCAAGCAACACACTATAATGTATGACTATGTGTAGGTAAAATTATGTTATGTGCTTTGGGTTCGTGTAGTGAATGACTATGTGTAACATGTGGGGAACGATTGTGGTAATGGAGAATGATGGAATGAGGTTTGGAGAGGTGGGTGTTGGGAGTCCATAGGAGGTCCAAGGGGAAATTGTGGAGCGGCTGGTGGGAATTCATCTTGTTAGTGTTATTGGACACCACTGTTGCAGAAGCAGAGTTTTTTTTCGAACAAAAAGCAAGCGACATACAATAGAGTGTGCGACTGTGGGTAGACAAAACTGGGTTTTTTGCTTCAGAATCTGTGCACTGTGTGATAGTGTATACGTGTTGGAGGTTATGGCTATGTATAATAATCAGGAGCGAGGAGTATATATATGGTATGATACTAAAATGGAGTGAGAGAATAGTAGTAAATTAAGGGGGTTCGGTTTGTTCTTACTTCACTTGTATGTATCACATTTTTGTTTTGATTTTCAACTATCATTGGGAATATTTTCATGTGGAATAAAGATAGTGAAAAGGTGTTTTAGATAATGAAAACCGTTAAAGTAAGACATAAAGTATGATTGTATATACTAAATTGCGTAAATTTTGCAAAATATTATGTAACACCAAATTATAAAGTAAAATTGACCATATGCACTAAACTTAAGTAAATTTTATTTATTTTTGTAACACAAAATCTAAAAGTAAAATGGACACCAAATTCAAAAGTAAGATGAACTATTTGTATATCTTTTGTGTATCCCCAAATTTTAAAGTAAGAAGAACTAATTGCACCGAACATACGAAAAATCCACTTATTTTTTGTGTAACGTCAAATAAAAACATAAGATGGACTATCTACTCTAAAGTTACGTAAAATCCGCATTTCTTATAGTGCCAAATTCACTAAAGTAAGACTTAAGTATGATTTTTGTAATTGTAGCGCACTTTTAATTCGCATTTCTTACAACTCTTCTATTTTTGCACTGAAGCACAAGTACTTATGCGTACTTTTAATTTTGACCCATAGAGTGAACGGATAAAGTACAAGAGTTGCTTGATCCATTCATAAATAGAGAAAGTTAATTCGTGCAAATTCGGTACTTTTATTATGTCAACTTCTAAAAGTAAGATTCGTTACATCAAATTTAAATATAATTCATCTTTTGAACGGAAATTTGGTACAAGTATTAGTACTTAAATTAAGATTGCTTGCACCAAATTCGCATTAATGTTTGCATATTTTTATAATGCTGACTCGTAATAGTACGAGTTAAAATAAGATTGTATATACTTAAATTCATGTAAAATTTGCTAAACATTGTGAAATGGAAAGTTTAAAAGTAAGATTGACTGTCTTGAAATGTGTACAACTAGTGTACAAAATTTGGGTAATGTGTATTAGTTTTTTATGCCACTTCTTTAGGCTCACCTCATTGATTGAACCCATAAAATACAAGAGTTGCTTGATTTATTCATACACAAATTTATATTGTTGTAAGACTACATTGTTCAAATATATTAATGATAACACTCTCCCAGGTTATCCATCCATTATCAATAATAATGCCTAACAAACTGAAACTCTATTTATGTATCTCATAGCATTTCTATACTTAACAAGGTATCAAAACAAGGAAAAGGTTGTCTTCAAGAAAAACACACTATAGAAAATACGCTGCATATGACCTCTGAGGTTTGAGCCTAGATTCTTTTGCCAACTCTCTGAATTCTAAATCACATTTCCTACTGTCTTGAAGAAAGTCAATAAGTTCAGAGAACTAATTTTTTTCCCACTGGACACAAAGGAACAATCATAGAAATCAGACTCTCCAAATAATGACAACTCCTCAAGTTCTAAAGTACTATGGATTGTACAATTGTACATGATAAAAATGATAAAAAAATTGTACATGAAAAAACTGATAGTAATGACAACCCACTGCGAAATTTCAGAAACAATTGTACATGATAAAACTGATAAAAAATCCTTAATTATTCACTCAAATAAACAGGATAAATCTTAAATAATCTTCTAGGAGCTCATAAATTAAAAATAATTTGCTAACCTGAAACCTCAGAGGTATGGATACATCTGTGTCTAGGATTAAGAAATTAATCCAGATACACTCAGTTGAACTACTTTACATAACTGAACCAATGCATAAAAAAATAAGAATGTAACAAATATATGCTAATGCTAAGTTTCAATAATTGCATGTTCTCTTTATCTAGAACTATATGGCTAATGTGGAACCAAAAGGCTTACATTAACGAATACAAAGGCCTATCTAAGCCTAAAAGAGCAAGCATTAACGACTTTAATAACTTCATTCTTAACAATGCACTACAACATATTAACATGGTAGGAAATACTTACACTTGCACTAGTAGAGAAGAATAGGCGATTAAAGGTGATTTTATTGAACCAGAGAAGGCACATTAGAACTTCCTTCTCTGGCTTGCCCTTTAATAAATTTGGGTTCCGAAATCGGTTATGATTTTGGAACTTGTTTCTGAGATCCCAAAAAAAAAAGCTCCACGAAACCAATCGGTTTCCGGCAGCAAGCTAAACCCAGATCTGAAACATTAATATCAAAACAACATTCACTGGTGAAAAATGAACATAACAACATTGGCAGAGCAACACACAACATCATTCATCAGAGCAACACACAACAACATTCATAGACGCTGGGTAGCGGCGGAGCAGGGTGGATTCGAGACAGCGGAGAAGCAACACAAAACAACGTCAGAGGAATAACACATAGCGATATTCAATGTGCTGGGCAGAGGCAGAGTGGTAGCGGAGCAAAACACAACAACAACGGGGGAGCAACACACATTGACATTCACCGGTGCTGGGGTGAGGGCGACGACGTGAGTGAGGGAGGACGGTAGGTCGTCTGAGGGAGGACAGCGTGAGTGAATACGACGAGTGGCGTTAGTGGGGATGTCGATTAAAGTGAGGGAGATTCCAATTTCCTAGCAGGAGAAAGAGCAAAACGTGGGTAAATCAAAATTTTGCTAAGTGTTGGAAAGAGTTGGGTGTTGGGACCCTAGCAAGCTAACATAACTAACACTTGTTTGTATATTGAGCTAAAAAGACATCCCATTAAAGGCGATTCTAATTTTATAACCGCCTTTAAAATAATAGATTGAGATGGAAGGGAGTTCCGAGTTCAAAAGTGCTTTCGACTCTTCATTAATCTATCGCAATTAAATGTGGTTCTGCTTTTCATTGATTTTGAACCGTCTTTAAAACAAAAAAAAGTGACCTGGGAGGGTGTTCCAAACTCAGAACCTCTTTTGGATCATCATTAAAGGCAGTTCCTCAGGAACCCCCTTCTACCGCTGCCTTTTTTCAAGCCTTCTCCAGTAGTGTTGGTTAAACGATGGATTGCATATCCAAACTTCCAGAGGCTAGATAGGGGGCTGTGCAATTAAGAATCAAATATTAGCTACCCCACTAATTTTAATTGGGATGGGATGGGATGAGCTTTCAAAAGCCCGTGGTATTGGGATAGCTATCAGAAACTAGCACAGAGACTTAATCAAATAAAGAGCAATTAGAATAGCCACACTACTGGAATACAGGGTCATAGGCACCGGTATGTTAGTGATACCGGTGTTACAAAACTAAAACACCGATGCCTATAGTAAATTCAGTACCAATACACAAAAAACTGGTGCTTATGAATAAATTTAGCACTGGTACACTGAATACCAGTGTCATATACTGGTGCCTTAGAAGAAAAAAATGTTTGAATTTAATATTTTTTGGCACCAATTTTCGATGAATGACATATACCGGTGCTAATACCGGTGCCTATGATCGGAATAGTAATTTTGACGGGTAAAATTTTGGTGGGAAAATAGCTAGCCCTGGTATGTTGAGGAAGGACACCAGTAATAATATCGGTGCTCATAGAAAGTTTTTGAAAAATGGGTTTATGATATGAGTTATTCTTGAAAATTGGTTTATGGTATGAGTTACTCAAGAACATGTACTACCGATTTCTAACATTTCACCACAAAATTTATTTATTTAATATTTCTATATTTAGTCGAGAATAATAAATTTTTTTGAGCAATGGATAATGGGGTAATACAATTTTGGGCCACATTGTAATTTTTCAAGACTGTGTAAAAATAATCAATGTTAACTTTTGAGACCCTTCTATACACTCATACATGCCCAAATCACAAAGTCGTAATCGTATATTATTGAATTGCATTTTGGTTCAGCCAATTTCGTGATTTGATGACTCCAACTTTCTTGGAGGGAGCTGTGCAAAAAGTAAAAACTTTGCTCGTAACTCCAAATTGAATTCCGCTCGAATGTGATGCTACCTTATACATCCCATTTGTATTTTCATGTCTGTAAGGGAATATTTATAAAAAATCGATCACAAAAACATATCTATAATCATTTCCGATTTCACTTTGTTACTTCTAATTAATCGACCATAAGGTACTTTAGAACATGTACCGGTGTTTTTCAATATTTCACCCAAAAAATCATTTATTTTATATTTCTACGTTTAGGCTAGAATAACAACAAAAATGTATTTTGGAGTAATGGGTAACAGGGTAACACCATTTTTGGCCATAGTGTAATTTTCCAAGAATTTATAGAAGTAATCAATGTTTACTTTCTAGACCCTTCTTTTCACCCATACATGCCCAAATTGCAGAGTTGCAATCGAATATTATTGAATTTCATTTTGGTTCCTCCAATTTCGTGATTCAATGACTCCAACTTTCTTGGAGGGATCAAAGTACAAAAACTATAAACTTTACTTATAACTCTAAATCGAAATCCGCTAGAACATGTTGCTAACCTATACACCCCCATTGCATTTTCCATGTCTGTAAGGGAATATTTATTGAAAATTGAGCAAAAGAACATATCCATAATCCTTTATGATTTCACTTTATAACTTCCAAGTAATCACCAAGTTACTCTAGAATATGCACTAGCACTTTTCAATATTTCACCAAAACATTATTAATTATATATTTCAATATTTAGGCTAGAATAATAAAAAATCATGTAAATTGGAGCAATGGGTAATTGTGTAACACAATTATGGGCCACAATGAAATTTTCAAAGAATTATGTTACAAGCTCTTCCGTCCACCCATTGTAGCCCAATTTTCAATAACGTAATAGTCTCTTATTTATTTGCATTTTGGTTTCTCCAATTTTGTGATTCGCCTCCTCCAAATTTTTTCTCATGGACATAATTGTAAAAATGAAAAAGTTAGCTTAAAAGGCAAAATATACTAGCACCGGCATTGTTTTTCAGTCATACCAGTGCTACTGTGTAGCGGAAAAATGGAAAATTTGAATATTTGTCCAATATTTTTGACGGATTTTTTGAGCACCGGTAGCACCATCATTGGCATCGGTCAGACTGCCGGTGCTAGGTACAAAGAATAATTTTCTTCTCTTTACTCTCGGGAAGAAAATAATAATTAAAACACCTATTTAAAGTAGTATCAAGCAGCTGCGTGTGAAGTACCTAGCACCGGTATAGTCACCATGAGCATCAGTTTTCATACCAGTTCTGGAATCGATTCTAGCACCAACACCATTTACCGGTGCCTATTGTTGGGGTATCTTGCTTTAATACTCATTCCAATGGAATTGTATAATCACGCATGGATGATTGTGGTAAAAATTTTCTTGGATATCGATGTAAGTCACGTTACGTGCGCTTTCCTTAAATAGTAATTCGACCCTATTACAGTCTTGGGTTACACGAATTCCCTTCGAGGATAAAACAATCGAGAATCCCTCCTGCTCTAGGCTTGAATCAGGAGAACACTTCTGAGTAACCGTACTTTTGGTTGCTAAGTACGTCTGAGAAAATCTTGTCTTTTCTCTGGTCATGTTTTCTGTTTTCTGTGTACATATTTCACCCTCATGTACCATGCATGCATACGCATATATATAGAGAGCAGATTTCATGAAATGATGCAATTTTTCATCATTCTACGAAAAGTCACGTAGTTATAATTATGAAACGATACATCTTTTCAGAAAAATTTACTGAGTTAGGCATGTTGCAACACCATAACCAATACATCGTTCTTGGTTCATCCCAATCTTTTCAATAAAATAATTAGGCACTGCACACCACTACCATCAGAATTATAACAAATTCTAAAATGATACATCTTTCCACACTCCAAGACAAACTATGTTAGTCATCACTAACACAATTAATCCTTATCCTATCAATTGTAAACTCGTAGATAGTTTATACAAGTGTGCACTCCACACCACCAAACTTGTTCTAACGTCCCGAGTTCACAACTACTCGAATCCAATTATACTTAAATAGCCTTGTGATTCATAAAATTTTCTGTCCATTAACATCATGGACACTTGATAAGTAAACATCATCAACATCTGCAACAAATTCGCTATATGTTTTAGGTGATTAATTAGATATACACTACACCAAAGTGATTAATAATATATGTTCTAGGTGTCTTTAGCCCTAATTCACAATGTATTGCACAACGTTCTTTTTATTTTTTTTTATTTTAGCAGATGTCAGTTCTTCAATCCTGGCTTATTCCGCTCCATTTTCTTTAGCATAATGTATTGTTCTGATTCTACCAGAACGTGTATTTTGTTATTTGCACAAGCAAGTTTCATCGAAAAATCGGAATGGTAGTTAGATAAGAATGAGTATATTGAGTCAGAACATGTGAAATGTGACGAACAGGTTCTTGAAACTATACTTCTGGAACTTCCGAGTCTTCTGAGTTTCTCGACATATACATTACTTGTTCTGTTCTGGGCAGAGATATACCAATCAGATATTGCTACTTACAGTTAAAAGGTTATGCAACAGGCTATAAATGCTGTCTAGCATGTTAATATGGTTGGACTGTTTACACTTGTCGATCGTTTAAGGAAAGAAGCCTTCCGACCGATATTATATCATAGGCACTTCAATCATAAGCTGTCTGGCAAGTTTCTTTGAAGGCATTTTAATCATCACCGCCGTCAAACTAACCACTCCGTTCCACATGAAAGTCATTTTCTATAACACAGGCGTAGGGACAGGACTCTTGATGTGTAATGGAAGGAGTATAATCTAAAAGTTTGATGTCGTATAGTCTAACAGTTGGTTATCCTCCTGATTAAGACATCTGTTTTTTTCATGTTTAACCACAGCTATGAAATTCTTCAGATATTGGGGAAGCATGGTAGAACTACAGAGGAGATGATTTGTTATTTTGTGTTTAAATCTCTGCTCATTGTCTTGCTTGGCCTGCCCTTGTACTGGGGAAGCATACTAGTGAAAATGGTCTCGACACAAATCAGAGCAAAAGGGCAGATCGGCAATGATGCACGATCAGGTGAGCCAATGCGTTATAGATCTACATAAGAACACTGTAACTTCCATACTTCCAAGATTCTGTAGATGAGGAGGAACACCAGAACTAACAGCTATCCAGACTAGGTTATGTTTGCTGGGCATTCCTTGCAAACTGTTCGCTCAGTGAAATATAAAGCCACAAGCCAAAGAGCATCATCAGACAATTAAAGCCAATGTATATTCTTTGAATGTTACCAGTTTCTCATTAGATTCCCTAAACAAACACTGCACTTATTCATTGAAAGCTTTGCATGCACTTGGATGCTAGTGATCACTAAGTTCATTATTAGCACAAGCAGGTGCCACTTCTTCTCTTTCATATCTTTGTTTTGATTATTTTGATCTGCGAGAGTGGTACTTTTTGAGTGGTTACAAAGTTTTGTCCACATATATTTCATCTCTATTCTGACAATAACGATTTTACAGCTTATTAGGTGCTTGTTCGGCTATGTTTTCAATTCATATGTACGGGTTTGCTGTTAAGAATGCTGGCTAGCCTTTGTCTGGGGGTTGTCTAGTTAAAAAAACAATGTTTCTATAATTTAAAGGTAGTGTAGTATGTAAGGTTTTCCATTCAAATATGTCATGTGAACCTAGTATTTTCTTTAAAGAATTTACGGGGTAATAATTGTGTGATTGTATTCATGCTCCGGGGTACATTATATAGTAGTACAAAAGACTTAAACTCAACCAGAAAATGAATTCTAATCTAATTACAATTACAAGTAGTATTCACATAATATTACAATGATATGAATCTCCTTGCGAAAACTCTGGATTGCGGAATATCAGATCTTTACTTAAACTGAGAATTCGCCCAACTCAGTATAAATGCACGAAGAAGCAGCGTCTAGCCCGCAGGGTACACTCAACTCCGACTTGCTCTCTAAATAACCCGCAGATTTAGATCACAAGGTTTCTCTATAAGCGTCTAAGCCGCAGAGTACACTCACAAAGGAAATTGAAACTTAATTAACCCGCAGGATTAAGCAACAATGAAGATAATGGAAATAACTCAAAATTCTGAATATTTGATTGATAAAAGTGTATTAGAAAACACGGCTGAACCCTCTTTAAATAGAGGTAAAATTCGGCCACTCTCAAACCCTAACCACAATCAGAATCTAAATCAATCTCATGGCAACTTAAGGAAGTGATGAGACGTCAAATGCATGTATTTTCCTAAGCATTTTACATCTTTTTTGTTATATTTTTGTTGGAAGATTGCTAGATTTAGGTAGGATTACATTATAAGGGGTTTGGATAACCGTTTTCGGTTTTCGTATC